>JAQGAB010000499.1:0-26224 GCA_034696565.1 Isotomurus graminis | reverse complement strand
AGTGTGTATCCAGTTTAAGTTTCGTTCATTCACTCGCATTCATTTTCGAATTGGGTGGCAATAGAAATCGATTAAAACTCGTGGATTTCTTTGAAACTTTAGAGAGGAGTTGCCGATGTCTCAAGCCTCGTTAAATATTTAGCATGCACAAGAACGGTTAAAACTTTGACGAGGACGTTCATTGTACTGAAAGAGTAATCTCTGAAGGCTTCATCAAGTCATCAATTTAATCGGCTTGGTAATTCAGTGAGGCTGCTACAGGAGAAAAGGAGGGATGAAACCCGATCTCTGGTTCAGAATGAGGATGATAATGATAAGTGTTGAATCTGGATGGGAGCATTTTCTTTCTCCCATCCCAACTTAGCTTCGGTCCAACCAACCAACCTTTCGTCTCCGCCTTTCCTAAATCCGAAGGTTTTCACTCCCCTGACATGACAACTAACTACCAGGACCCAGACCACCACTACCACCATCACCACTGCCTCCCTGTGTATGTTAGAAATAGCAAAGAAAGAGTTTACTAAGGTGGTTGCTCGCTTCTCTGATTCACATATAACACGATGCTAAACTTTCCATCTGCACTGGAGAAAAATGTATGCCTGGAATGGAAGAACTCTCAAAGATCAACTTGATCCCGTCAACAAGTGGTCTGCTCATCTCAGATTCAACTATTCATTCGAAATCCATTGTTCCGGGTGTTGAGACACACATTGCAGGTCTCATATTATTACACACACGTACTTTCTGCACCCGTCGAGTCTCAAGTTGACTCTCAATTTACATTCGGGATCAGATTTAATTAGGATTACTAAAGGCTACAACATGGGAGGAAATAGAGGTCCGAGAGGACATTCACTTACACGAACTTCCTCAAATTCTGAGCTGATTTCTGATTTCTCCGGTAGCAGTGGAAGTGGAGTCAGTGAAGCTAAAAACTCTCAGGGAAATGACGAGACTCCTAGTCAAGAAGATCAGGCTGTTGAAAACAATCACAATGGTAGTGGTGGCAGTGGAAATAGTTCTAGATTTCTGTATGGAAATCATCTAGATCATCAAAGTGTGGGTGGACAATTATTATCATCGTCAGCTAACGGGAGCAGCGGTGGAACTCTTCCTCCATACTCTGCAATTAGTCCTAACAATCATCTTGTGAACCTGGCCCATCATTCCCACCAACATTACTTGTCACAACCTCAGGATTTGTCTTACTTTGGAAACAATGAAAATCCTCAGACCAATCATAATCCTTGGATTAGATCAAATCACAACTCATCACTTACGTACTTGAACAATGTTGTCAACCACAATACTCCTGCAGGAGGAAGCACCTCTAGTAATCAGGTTTCAATTAGCACAAACGGACATTCTTCAAGTCATCTGGAATCATACGGGAAGCATGAAAACGATTCGATGAAAGCAGATTCTGGTTCTATTCCAACAAATGAAAATCTGACTTCAGTAGAAGACCACATTAAGAAGTCTTCATTTACCCCAGAACATGTGAGTAACATTCTTGTATTATCAATTGTTTCCTCTTGTCAATTAATTGACTATTTCCCTATGTAATTTCATAACTATACATTCATACATTTCAAAGGTGGACTGCATTTGTGAATCGCTATTGAACAAGAAGGATATCAACAAGCTAACGAAGTTCTTGTATAAAGAATTAACCAAAGACTTCCCAGAGTCTGAGACAGTTCTCAGAGCCCGAGCTACGGTGGCTTATCATACGGCTAATTACCAGCTACTTTACCAAATATTGGAATCAAGAGATTTCTCACTACAGTAAGATGTTCTAAACTTCTAAATAACTTAGAAATATTTGTAAATTGTAGCTCCACATGAATGTCAAGTACAATACAAAGCATTGTTTAAAATGTTTCTTTTACTTTACTAGCCATCACAACTATCTTCAGAATTTGTGGTACAACGCTCATTACGCTGAGGCTCAAAGGACAAGAGGAAGGGATCTCGGGGCTGTGGACAAGTATCGTTTGAGGAAGAAACACCCTCGTCCAAGGACCATTTGGGATGGTGAAGAGACAATTTATTGCTTCAAAGAGAGATCTCGTAATGCCCTCAAAGATTGTTATGCAAGATGCAAATATCCCAACCCAGAGGAGAAAAAGGGACTTGCAAAAACCACTGGTCTCACTCCTACACAAGTTAGCAATTGGTTCAAAAACAAGCGACAACGAGATCGACCAAAGTAAGTGATTTCATATAAGATTACTTAGTTGTTTGGCATCTTTTATTCAACCCGTATCAAAATTTTAATAGTTGATGTGGGGCTACTGTAGATTACTTTTAGCATTCAGCTCACACGGTTTGATCGATCACACGCTTTTATGTGACACTTGTTAAAAATTAAAATCATGCACGGTCGATAGATCTTGATAAACAAATGCTTACGCAGCTTTTACAGAAAACAAATTCCAGTGAAATGTGAGCATGGATAATTGGCTTGGCTATTTTTCTGTCTTTGAAAGCATAACAAGCAGCACATCAACTACAAAGTACAAACATGCATATGTAAACCATTCAAAATCTCGCCCTGCTTAAAAGCAAGAATAGCTTGGTTATTACGGTATTATGATAATTGCGAATTAACAAAATAGGCAAAAGGTCAGAACGTATCAGTTATTGATTGTTAGATGGTGATCCTTTTGCATTCGATTTCTTGCTGCATAAAACTTACTTAAGTTCAAACGAGTAATTAAGACAAGAAGCTGTGAACTAAGAAGAGTTATACGTGCAGAAGATTTTAACTTGTACCCCCTTGTCAGAGAATGATATATTGCTAGTTACACAGAATTAGATGAAGAGTGACCGACCACAAGTAAAATGTTCACCCTGGTACTAAACTGAACTGATACGGCTATGCTGTTCGTTCCGACACCATGTTTTTAGAGATCCCCAAGGGGTAACCCAGCATAAATTTCATCATCTACCACATTCATTTTTAGTCCTTCAAGGGACTCCTGTTTAGACCATTTTCGTGTGCTTCAAATCCTCAGCTTTTAGTATTATGTGTTATGACTTGCTTTGCTCCTGGTGACACAATTACAAGTGTAAAGACAAAGATCAGTCCATAAGGACTTGCCACTTGCAAACTGTTCTCCAGGGTCAAAGGAAACATCTGTAAGCCATATTGATGGGGGTGATAATGATTAATGGGCCTTCACATACGACACACTGCAGTTCCCGTACTGTTTCTTGATTAAGGGCATTGCCGACACTTTTCTAAATTCCACACTAAACACGGAGGAACCTTTTCCGTGGTCTTAACTAGGAGTAAGGGATTTCTAAGAAAACAAGAAACATTCGACCATTCATACAGAATTTCAAAAGTCCAGCAATTTGTTAACTTATACATTTTTAGAACAAAGGCTTGAAACAAGTGTAGCATATTTATCTTCTGAATGTTTTTTCAGGTTAAAGATTTTCCATTTAAAAACTTAAAGCTAATCATGGATAAAATAAGATTGCTGATATTTTTCATGGTAGATAGTGAAATATTTCGGTACTTGATTGACTGGGTCCTGGCTATATTTTTCTTTATAAAATGGTGCCTACTACAATAATCCTGGAGAGGTACATTTGTTGCATTTTAAGTTTATTCATAGCATTGAATGTTCATTATTGACGATTATCCAAAGAAAAAGGAGTGACTAAATTCTTATAATACTAATACGAGGCGAATTCGCATCAAAATTTTGAATTTCGTTCAACGTGGCAAATCGACATAGCCGTAATCATTAAGTCGTGCAATTCAAAAGGTTATCAGTACTTACATAGTTACATATTCATGGCATATAATGTTCATTGATGCTAATGTCGTTTCACCGAGAATTGCTAATGTCAGTTCACCGAGGTTATCATACGCCTTGACGAAATATCGTTTTGTTCCCCATGTCTGTTTCATTCTTTCATTGTCTAGACAAGGTACACACACGCATACACATCCAACTAAATGACCCAGCAAGTTTTGGGATTCAACAGTAATTCTACAATTGATGTTTTGATAAGAAAGTGACGCTACAGGACTGGAGTAGATAAGGCTATAGGAACCATTAATTGTTTTGTCAATCGCTAATAGAGTTCAGGTTCAAGATCAACCTTAATGTTTGTGAATTAAATGCAAAGTTTAAAGATTACAAAAACATATTTTTAGCCCACGCATTACAATTCCAGATAATTCAACTAGTATTGAATCCGTTAGTATGCAAGTTCAGTTGGGGTATCTCATTAGGTGCCAGGGTATTTGTAAAAATTACCATTTGATAGAGCATTGTTGTTCTTGCTGTTACAGGTCGTTTTAAAAATTTACTGTTCTTATACGTACACATATCTGACATTAACATTGACCTCTACTTGAAGCAATTTCAGAAATTAATAGCTCAGGGCTTGGCTAATTCCAAGCATTTCATTTTCATGTAACCTAAAAATCCGTCTATTTTTGCGCTTCTGTTATACTTGTGTTTTTGCCTCATTTACTTACTTAAATTCATGAGTTATGCATACAATACTTCAATTCTGTAGTGGCGCGACAAGCATTTGAGAAAATTAATTAACAGTTTAATTACTTCGACAAAAGTAACCTGATACTTGAAGACTTTGCTAAATAGTTTACTTTGACAAAGTCCTTGAAACCCACTCATCTGAATTCACAACAAGAGTATATAATTACAAAGACAAGCTACTTGTTTTTCTTTAACTGAAATAATTAGTTTTCCTTTCACACGAAAGCTAATGCTGACAAAATTGTGCTTAAAAGTCCAACTCTTTACTGATTCGACAAAATGATGAATTTTATTACAGAGAAGGGGAAGGAGGTCAACATGCAGAGGGAGAAATGCTCTCTCCAGGCAGCAGCATCACAGGATCACTTCAATCTCCGTATCTTCATTCCAGCGCTTACCTTGAGGACTCTCTTGACATGAAACCCAACACTTTGACCCTTCAACCCTCTTCCTCAGGAGGTGGAGGAGTACCTTTGAAGTACTACATGGACGATATGAGAAATATCCGAAGCTTACCTACTTCCAGTAACACACCACCAGGAATTCGTCGCAAGAAACCCCCGACGGTGAAAGTTAACGGTAATATCAAGTCATTACAGCAAAATAACAAGAGAAAGAAAGTTGCAACTGTAATGCCCAATCATGGAATAAGCATGAACAATCTGAATGGAAGTTTTAATGCTAACAACATGATGGCAAGAAATCACTACGCTAATTACATTCCACATCATGAGCAGCAACCCCAATTGAGTTACGGAAGAGCATCTCCTTTGCCTGGAAGGAGCTCAGCCAATACCACCATAATTGAGAGTCCTGAAAGCCCCATTTCGAGCATCCAGCACATTCAACACCTAAGCAGTGGTAATGCTTATTTAGGACATGGAACAGGAAATTCGGGGGTTATCCAGCAAAATTCTAATTCATCTGGAGGCTCTTGCTTCCAACAACAATTATATGCTCATTCGTCTACTCCAGATTCGCTTCCTCCGATGTTCCATGCTTATCATCATCATCATCATTATCCTCCTGCAGCACCTTCCAGAGCATAAGTTCTCTTAATATTTAACAGTTTTTATTTCATTCAATCATTTTTCTTGTCACTTTTTGTTACAGATTAAAATTACTTGTGAATGCGTACGACTCAAACAATATGTGCGAGACGGATCTTAATGAAAATAATTTGATTGCATGTGAATAATCAATTTTGACTATTTGTATCTGTCTTAACAAGCATTTGTGACTTGATTTAAATTAGGTTTTCCATTCCTTCTTGATGTTAAAGTCGACCGATGACAATTTATTATTGAAAACACTTTAGAGTAGTCGTTATAATAGTAGTTTATAGCAAATAAACTTTTACTGATGTTTAGTATACTAGGGGAGTATTGAGAAAGGGAATGATCAAGCTTTCGTAATATTTTGCTCTGGCTACTTTCTTCTACATAGAAAGTTTCTTGTATTTCCTTTTGAAATTTTGAATTATACATATTTTGTACTACATTTTTTTACTCTCACAGTTGTATTAAATCTTTTTGATATCTATAGGCCATTGATTTCCTGTAACGATAACTGCTTAAGTATGTATGTAGTGCATGGAAATCAATAAATAGTCATGATTGAAACGGTCAGCATATATAAGGTGGAAGAACGCATACTTGGAGTTAGTATATACTGAACAAGTGTAAAAATGTGATCTAAGGTATGATCTGTTATGTAGTTTGCTCACTCTCATTTGCTCATAGCAAACTTATTGTGACTGTGACTGGTAAAATTATCCAGCCACAGTCCAACTGTTAAACTCAAAGGCATGTCTGTATTTTGTCACACTTCTAGTTCTTGTAGTAACACCATTAAGTTTATAACTATAATTATTACTTTCTAATTTCTGACAAAAACCCATACACAGTACTACCAGTTATCTGCAGTTGTTCATGAGTCGGGATTATCTGAAATCATTCCTCTCAGCAGCCTTTTCAGTGAAGGAAGAGATGTTTTAAAGGTTCAATTTAGTCGAATGTAATGATTTCCGTCAAGCACTTGAGAGGTAAATTCATCTAATTAAATTGCCGTAGTCATCCGTTGTCAACAAAACAAAATTTAAATATGCTGATTTACGTCTGTCATTGAAAATAAGTCTATAAACAGTTTCTATCGATTAACCAATTCACCCAATGTTAATTAGTCAATAATTTATGTTGGTCATTTAAAGTGCAATAGAAAGTGACCATCATACTCTGTAAAGTAGGTGAAATAAAAGAATCATTCTATTTATGCTCTCCTTGAATTAAATAATAAATAATCTACTTTGAGTGTAAACTTCCTATAAGATTAGCTAGTTAATTAGTTGTCTACATTGTAGTGTGTAATATGCAGATTCAGTCACTCGCTTGTATAAATAATCACTTAAGGGATAAACTGAACATGTAGAATAAATACATTTTATTATTGTGATGTTGATTTGGCAATAGAGAATTCATGGTAATTAATGCAACATTAGTCCCATGTTTGACTAGTTGAGGAACATATTATTTAATCTTCTTGTAACATTTGTTGGTGATCACGTTATGCATCATTTGAATTTTTCTTCATTTTTTTAATGAAATCAAAATCAAAACCAACATTTGTTTAGCACACAATTTAATGGTTTCACTTCCCAATCGCAAACGGGATACATGTTTCATTTAACTATCTGGCTACAAAGTCACTAAGCAGAGTGATTTTACTATGATATGGGCTATGAGTATGGGATGTCTGGAACACATCATAGATGACATATTTAATCACTACAAGTAGAGTAAATGACACACTTAATTATAGTTTGTTACATGTATATATTCATTTGAAGATAAAGATCAATGCAAATACCTATGATTTGATGACATTCATGATTTCCTCAAAATGTACACTACCATACATACCACACTGTACGCTTTTTCTACACGTGACACAAACGAACTGCATATTTTGTCTTAAATTAGGAGTACATATGGAAGACAATTTTCATCATTCTTGGAGTGGACGTAAGAGTGCCCATTAATTAATTATATTACAAGGATCTTCATATTTTGCATGAATAATTTTAAATCATTATAATTATTATGATTTAAAACGAGTTATTTTACAGACACTCATTGAGTTGTTACTTGTGCTGTTTATAACTACAGGACAAGTAGTTATGATATTGCTATTTATTATCAAGTACATCGATGTTGATGGTTTGATTTTCCTCCGATTACTCCATTGTATCGTATTCAATCTTCTTTACTTTAAAGTAGCGATATCCTCCGTAGCCTCCAATCGTTCCGAGGACTGCCAGAGCCAAAATTCCAGCTACAGCAAAGGGAACTGTATCGTCTTTCCTTCCAGCTTCTTCAGAACATTTGAAATCTACCAAATACATTTACATTTATACTATTTGTTTTAAAACTTACAATTAAAATACTGTTTTCGATCTTACCGTCCCCATACTGCCGGTGGGTCATTTCTGCGAATGGTTGCACCCGGAAACGAGACAGAGATATTGTGACTCTGGCGGTTTTTGGGGTATCAGAAAGCTTGATATCTTTGGCAAGATTGCAACCATAAGCCTGACCGATTGGGGTAAGAAATAAAGTCAAAGGATCAGGGGATCGGATAACCTGGGTCATCCCTGGAATGCCTGGAAATCCATACAATACATGCAATTAGATGATCAAGTAGTAGCATGAGTTATTCTGACAGATAGGAGAGTCTCTCTCCGTGAGAATCTTAACTCAACAGCAAAACAAATTAGCATTTGATGAAAAGCGAATCTCATTTGATCGAGTGGGCTTGTTCAAGACAAGACTATTTAAGAGTCAAAAAGATTTTAAGTTTTTAAGAGGATGGAAATTGCGTAGGTGAACTGGTTTTCTCTTCATCCGCCCTCATAACTCACTCAAGAGAAGTTTGTACAAACGATTAAAAATTATTATACAGCTGGAAGTCGTACTGCTTTGCATTGCATACTGATACGTGCTTGGGTTGTTCCATTAACATTTATCCTAAAACTTATGCCTGTTTGGCTTAGTCCAGTAAGTCAGCTCTCAGGAGATGGGTCGATGGGTATCACAAGTATTGAAAATTAAGTACTCTCCGTGTAGAAATAATTATCTGTAATTACCTTGAGTCGTATTGCCGAATGCTTTGTCTGAAGTATTGTACGATAGCTCAATGAGATCTACGTACCAAGCATCGCTCACTCGAGACTGAAATGAAATCAAAGTTGATTCAGATTTTTGATATTGAGACATAAAGCACAAATATTTGTAACAGTACACACTAGAGGTGATCGATAATTTCATAAGTGGTGTGAAAAGCCAAGTGGTTTAGTGCATCATTTATTGTATCATCACACTCATTCAGTCATAACTCATAAGTGAACAATTAAAAGCATGTGTGTTACAAACCAGCGCTTTATAGAAAATTGTGTGAAATATTTTTATGAGTTAATTTAAGATCTGATCCAATAAATACCTTCTGAAAGTGCCACAAGAACCTGAAGGTACTCCAAGACAGAATAATTCGAGAATCTTCGCCAGATCCGCAAACTCCACTTGCTTCTGCAGATTTTGGTACTTTCACAATTGTTTTCTATTCAGGTAAAAGCACACTCATTTATAACAACATAGGTATGTCTTTAATGCTCCTGCTTGAATACTTTTCATACCTTTGCATTCTTTTCTTTTCGCCTGGGTTCAATGGTTAAGGTAGCATCCAGAGTGATTAGAAGGCAAGGCATGCTCAATTTGTCATATACGTAGAATTCCGCTGGTGGAGGTAAAGGTGTAGTGGGAGGATCATCATCTTCAACAGTTCCTAAAGAAAAAGGTTAGGATTAAAGGTCAAATAACGTCACATTAAAGTATTACTTTCTGCCAAGACAAAAGATAATCAGCATGTTTAGTTAACCCCGCAGCACCCATCCTCCGAATATGGAAACATCAACTCTTATAACTACTTCCGATACTTTGTAGACACTAAACAACCCCGCCTGCGCCTGCGACTTATATTCTCATATTGCTAAATGATGATCGGTAAATTGTACAATAATCTCGTTGTTTTCATAAAATTGTTTAAACAATAAACAAAAACACAAATCACTTCATGCAATGATTTACATCTTACCCTTTAACAAAGCATCCGTGATCTTTGCTGAGGCTCCATCCGCAACCTGAAAAATATACAGAATCATTCATATTCAGGAATGTACAATCTCATTAAAAGCACAAAATTAAAATAATAAATATGATGTTATTAATAAAATATAATTCAAGGAACGCTACAAAATAAAGGAACACTTCACTCAAATAAAATAGTTAAACTAGTAGGTAATATTCTCTCCAAGTGTGGGCTATTTTACAATCTCATAAGTATTAGAGCTGTTAAACAATGATGGATGTAAATGCATCAGATATGATCACATTATATTATTGTAAAGAGGATTACGAGAAGTACCTCATCAACTAACATGGTATTTAGTTGTGCCTTTCATTTAAAAAATACCCAATATCTAAGGTCTTCGCTGCATATTTGGAAATACTAATAATACGAATGGGACTGGTACACAGATAGTTGTTTGACTTTTCATGTAGTTTAACTCGTATTAAGTATAAACTACACAAATCCTTTCGCCTTTTCTTTAAGGGAATCTGATGAACATTGATTTTGAGATTAAAAACTAGTAAACGATTGGAAAAAGGAAAGAGGGCGTGTCTATTAAATCGAGTTTTATATCAAACCAACAGCTTTTCAATCAAGTCTTTGATGAACTCAGCAGTTACTCAGAAGCTGATAGCTACTCGTGATGGTCATATAGTAAGCTAATATGCAATATATGATGGGATTCTTACGAAGCCTTTTTCGGAGTCTTTGCCAGACAGGAAAATTACCAATGAAGATGAATGGCTGTAATGAGACTTCATTTGTGGTAATAATAACCTGTCATTCACTTGAATTCTGTGACTGATGTCCATAAGTGCAAAATTCTGTTGGTTTCTACCTGAACCACGTTAGACGGTTAGATTTAATTTTTCAATTACCTGAGCTTGCGATGGAAGACAGATTGCGATTACTAGCACAGGTAGAACCCACAGAGACAACAATTCCATGTTTGTTTTTTGATAATGAGCTGAGGTGGCAGGCAAAGCCAAGGATTTAAGAATCTATCGAACGTGAATTATTGTGAACACGATAAGCTGGGGCTAAATTGTAATTAGAAGTCGGTCAATGTGTATTAAGACTTTGGTGTAAATCTTCTTCTGCAATGGGTTTCGTAATTCGAATAACCATCTTTAGCACTGAAAGTAATAGGATCTAATTTGACTATTAAGTAGGATTTCAATAGAAGTCTGTCCCTAAATGTGCAAAGGAATGGGTTCGACCACAAAGTCTGGAATTGTGGTGTGGTGTAAAGTAGTACTGACGACAAGTGGTCTGCTATGCTTTCCCTGTGAAAGCGATGGGAAAACTCCCAAACCGTGCGCACTCGGAGAAAGTCAGCAGGTAGACTGTAATGCTATGTGCTGCTTCCAAGCTACCCGTCATTCGGATCAATAATTCATGAAATACGCAACGCAATGATACACATGCATACCTTTACTCGCTTTCCATTTTGGTGGTCGAAAAGAGGAAGTCACGAACATGAAGTATTTAAAGCGGTGAATTCTTCAGTAGTAGGAGAAACAAGGATGTTTATTTTAATTGCCAATTGCTTATTTACACTAAAATTGACATGCTATTCCATCGGGAAGTAAATCTGCATAGCTGCTTCATACACTTTTAAGTCTTCATCTCGGTAGATACAGAATATGACGCGATCCACGTGGTCTGGGTTGTAGTGTAGGAACTTTCTCACTGTGTGCAGAGCTACGTGGACAGCTTTTTCCGCTGGAAACCCTAAACGGTTTAATAGTAAAATATTTAGGATTCACGTAGTAGGATGCAGCACTACAATATTTTATGGAAATCAAGGGCATGCACTTACCACTTGACTCAGTAGATATGCAAGGAAAGGCCTAACATTTCCGAATAAAAATCAATGTGAACAGTTTGACAGATTTCGTTTGAAGGTAAGATTGTAAGGTTAAGCTTACTATAGTTTTCAATCTGTGGGTTTTCATGATGTCCAGACAGCTGACATAGCATGCTGAAAGCTTAGCTGGGATTTCTCCTTTTGGACCCACGGTGTGAATTATATCTATTCACATTATTTCAATTACGATTTTAAACGGACTACCATTTTAAATTCAAGTTAACTAAATGCACGAGTACATTTTGCTGGAAGTCGATATCCTCCGGTCATTTTTGCTTTCCCAATCTCGCATCCTTGCAATGTTTTACACTCTGCAAGAAGCTCCGGACCTGCTGCGTGATGAATAGCTTTATCGGCTAAAGAGTAGATGAAATTGTAAAAAATCTGAAATATTTGGACGATAAGATTCCTAAAAAGTCTCACCAGATCCTCCGGTGCCCGAAAGATCTGAGGTGGAGGAGTTCACCACAGCATCAATTTCTAACATAGTGAGGTCTCCTCTTCCCACAGACACACGATTATTTATCGGTTGACTTAATGACCATTTCTTTTCCCCTAAAATTCATAAATTTCAATAAAATAAACTCAGGTCACGATTGACAATATTACTGTCAACTGCTTGTTACCTTTATAAAGTTGCAACTTCCTTTTTTGAAAATATGAAGGCCAAGTTCTTACACTGTCCAATGTGAGAAGGTTGCCCTTGGACTTGTAGTAACTTCTCTTATCATCAGGGTCCATATTCAGAAATTTTTCTGTTAAAAATGGTATTTAATGCAACTGAGAATTTGATTGTGCTACAAGCTTTTAACCTTTAGCTGCCTGCCAGTCAACTTCCTTGTTAGAATCCTTTCTCATTAGTGCAGATGCCGTATGATATGCTATTCCTTTAGAGTACAGCTTTTTCAACACATTTGGGTATCGCATGTTGAGAGGTTCAAAAATAAAACTGCTTAGTACTTTAGGTACAGCCATTTTTAGATTGACCGCAGCTTCAAGCACTATGACGTGACTTCAAAGCTACAAGGATCTTTCTTTTTCTTATGTTTGAAATGCTAAAAATCTCTGGAATATTTTTGTCACATTTGTATAAGAATAATTTATCATTATTTCTGCCAAATTCACTTATGTACACTTTCACTGCTCACACTCTGCTTTCGAGTATTCCAGCCTAATTACCCCAAGTATGAGGAAAGTCGTTACTCAGACGACTTCTCTCAGTGTACTAAACATGCCTCGGATTTCCAACTTTCCAGCTAGAAAAAATTACATAGCTTCGAGTTTCTAGATGGATCAAAGGGGTGGTGGAACATATCAGCACCGCTCCAAGTTAATTTGGAGAGAAGTGTTTCCATTAAATAAATGTGAGCTCGCATGTCTAATACCAACACTCGAAGCAAACAAGCAAAGTGAATTCCAGATCATGCCAGGCATACAGACAAAACGATTACTGTATTCTGTCTGTTCTACTTGTTTGACTTTCTCATTACTTTTGTTCCAACCCAAAAAAAGCTTCTGGTCTAATGGCCTAATTCCACAGACATGGGCAACCTATTTTCAGACACAAGCTGGCTTTCTCCTTTTGAACTCACATATTGCCTTAAAACCAAACGTAATTGAAAGTACCTAAAATAAGTAGCTTGATTGAACAGCTTTGAAGATTATTTAGGAAAGTACAAAATGAATCATAAAATATTAAATCATCAGCAATCCTACCACTTCTATGCATATCAGCAAAGCTTTCTCCAACTTTCGAACAAAAAACTCCAAAAGCTGTTCCTCTAGTAAATGACAGGTAAAAGTCTTCCATAGAGGCACTTGAATAGGAATCTCCCACACCACTCCACCTGGGCAAGGTTGGGTGCAATAGTTGAGCTCAGATGAAGTTGAGGATCACAAGATGTCTTGTGCATTCGGTGGTGGACACGTGTGGAGCTGGTGTGGGAGTGGCAGGAGCGATGCCTAGGAATGGGGGAGTGGCTTTACGGGCTTTTTGTGCTTCGTCCATCTTGGCACTGCCACCTATAAGAGTACATCCAGAATTCCCTGTGTGTGTGTGTGTGTCTGTCGAGACTCTGTTTTTAACGTGAATCCTCCTCACAATAATAAACCACCACCACCACTTCTTTCTCCCGGCCATTTATCTCTCTTTTTATTTATCTTCACCTTACAAACTACTTAATTGGGGTAAGTACTGGCTTATATTTTTTCCTTAAATTTCACATTAACTCTCCTCCCTTATCTGCTTCCAACAACTTTAACCAACAAAATGTAAATACAAAGAGGAGGTTTGTGCTAATTGAAGTATTCCTGTGAAAACCAGAGCTGAGTATCCTCGTTAAATGAGTGCCCAGGAGTTCGCTCCCCTTGTTTGTCGTCAGCGTCGGGAGACGTCGTTAGAAGAAGTGAAGGAGGAGAGGTGCCGTCGAAAAAGAAGTTAGTTTGGTACCTCCGAAGATCTGCATGATTGCGACGAGGAGTCCAAGAAAAATACGAGAGTATTCGACACGAAAAGAAATCACTGGAACGAAGAGGCCTTGGGAAGATAGAAGAAGGAGAATTTTGATTGATTTGAATGACCTCTGACCATGACCAGTATGAGACCCACACTTCCATCAGTCCCTGAAACGCTACCCGCTGATCATATCACGCCTACAATTAAGGTAAGATCACCTTTATTGTGTCGTGTGATTCTAATTTTACTAGCCAAGAAACATTCGTTTTACTTCATAAATAATAGATTTTAAAAATTAAAAATTGATTACTGTTGGATTACAAAGACAATCTTTGGTGGTTGAGTTATTGAGTTGGTGGGCCAGTGCTTTCAGTATCACGTAATTTACATTTATATGTTCGTGGTAAACTGTCATCATACTTGGAATAGTTATAATATTATAACTTGTAAATTGTAGCCGAAAGTTTATTATTATGAACTTCTGTTGTTCTCTAGTACAAAATTGCGCATTGTTTTTTACATATGGTTTATAAGGAAGTGTAAGGAAATTGTCTCAGGTGGCGAGGCGACAAATCTGTGCATTCATTAATTTCATTATGGCTTTATGGCTCTAGGGCTTATACATACTAGCTAGAGCTCTTTCATTTTAGGAACTCGTATACACGTGTATCAGTGAGGATCTTAAGTTTCAGGTTCGCTGTGTGTAATATTAATGGTTGTAGTTAGTAGCTGAAGCAGCTGGACAGTTATTTGGTTTCTCCTATATGTGACAAGGTCACTTACAAAAGTAAGGACACTTTTTAGACAAAAATCTGATTGCACACTGCTGGTAAAAAGTATCATGAATCCAAATATCATGCAAACGGAACGTGAGATCGAGATGGCTCCAACAATGATGTGGTGGTGTTTGCGTACAATGATCGCATAATTTAAATTCACTCTTTGTCGTCTCCTCAGGAGGATTGTTGATTAAGCCAAACGGTATGTGTAGGTGTTTCTTTAAGTTATTGTAGCTCTTGGTCAATCGTGTGTGTGTAGGCAATCTTTTAAAGTTGGGCTGCTGAACAAGTGATTATGTTTATATCAACAAGTGCTGATGCAAATGAATTGGATTTACGCAAGTGATGCAACACAAATAGGAGTGATGCTTTTATATCACTCGTGTGACTGATTTGCGGAATTGAAATGGTTTGGTTTATGTGCTATGTAATTCAGAATCCAAATGATTTGAGGGAACTGCTGTAGTTTTACAATGGACTATTGTCATGTTGAATTTGCAACCTTTGAATGAGGTGAAGATATTATGTATCGTATAAATAAATATTTGTGGTAAGCCATCTTGCATTTGCACATTCTTGTGTCATTTATAGACTAGAAGTGAGTTGCACTAGTTTTAGTTTCACAACTGACTATGGTTTATTCTAATCTTAAGACTGTATACTGTGATGGTGTATTGTGGTAGTTGAAAGCACAAACTGCTAAAGAGCTATCTCTACGATAGTTTCTTTTTGGTTCCAAAACATGCTTTGTGGTGTGCAGTGTTGTGTGTGTTGTATAGGTCAAAATTTTAAAATCATAATTATTAAGTAACTCCTAAGCATTCTCGGCTGGGGTCGTCTAAAGGCTAAAGATCTCCAGTTGGTAGTCTATAAGTATATTCAGATCCATATCCTATAAAGAAAAATATCTTTTCTCCACAAACAACTTGAAAATATATTATTATTATTGGTGTAGTTGAACCAGTTGCTTATTATGTAAATGGTCACTGAAGTCGTATCTACTCTGCACATTACTTTTGATCTTGAGTGGTGCACTTAAATCAACATATGATATCTATTGGTGGTTTGTGTTAATTTTTGCACTGCTTGCTTCGTACTCATAAAGTTAGTTGAGTTGCATTGTGATTTGCCAGGATTTATGTATTATTAGTATTCTACTCATGAAGGTCCTTTTGTACATGGTTGTTGAGGGAGTGGAAAAGCGGATACTATTTCATAAAGCAGTTGAAGAGTGTCCATACATTTATTGTTGGCGTTTTCTGATCTGAATTAATGCATAGACATGGTGTATACGCTACTTTCTTCTTCATGTAAAGGAAACAAGAATAAGCAGCTTCTATTATAATCACTGCGAGTATATTCATGAGGTTGATGATTCTATTCAACTCATGATAATGGTTATGCTGTTCATAGTTCATATGGTTTATTAGCCAGCTTAGTAAAACATGAAATCATCCTTTGGCATCAGAGCATGTTGCTGTTGCTCAGATCCATCATCGCATCAGAATCCTGAAATTGACAGCACTGTACGGTCAAGTGTGAAACTGCAGTACTGAATAGACGATTCTGTGGTGTAGACGAAGCTAATGAAGACCTCAAATAATACGGTGGACGGTGTGTTAATCCCGAGACAAATTTTTTGAGGTGGATAGTGAAATAGTAACACTAACTAAGCTACTTAGGTACTGTTGAGGTTGACTGTTGTAACAAGTTGTACAAAGCACTTTGTAATTTGTATCGAGCACAAAAATATTGATAAGCGAGTAGAACTGTATTAATGTTTTAAATATTAAAGTCTACTGAAACCCATTTGGAGAAATACATTTTGCTCTCAGGAAATAGATAAGTTTAATGAGATTGCTAAAGCGTTATGCAATTTGGCACATATGAAAAACAAATGGAAACGGTTGGCAGACTAGATTTGGCAAATCTCGTGCGGTCATGCATTTATCAAACATAAGTTGGGTGTGAGAAGCTTTTCAGCATTTCAGACTGCATTCATTGCATGGAAAGCTATCATCAAACTCATTTCGTTAGCGGTAGTAACGATATTAAACAACAATTTGTGTAATTATTAAAGTCAATAAGCAAGACAAAGTAGAGCACAACTGCAATTTTCAATCCTGAGTTTTGACCTCAAGTGGAATATGGTAATGGTAATCCCTCGTTTATAAAAACGTCTTTACCTTAGAATAACTTTAATTTGGAACGTATTGTCTTCGCTGTTACTTAAAGTTACTTAAACTCAAATATTTGTTATGTAGGATGTAGAAGGGTTATTAAAGGGCTGAAGTAAATGCGTCAGCGTAATTGAGATGTTTTGTGAGGGTAGAGCCTACTGTTATGTGCTATTATCTGAATTCGATGATGTAGTAGACAGAATGGGTTGCACAATTGTAGTTAGTTAGGTGATACAACATTAAACAGTAGTGTATGTTGTGTATGGGAGCTATAGCTTGAGTGAGAAGCTTAGAACTGCTGTAACTTTTTGGTAGATCATACATAGTAGCATGACTTATCCATTGCATATTGCATTACATTCTAGTCAAGGCTTTATCATGAGAGATTGGTTTGCGTAGAAAGCAAGTATCGAACAGAAGAGAAGGAGCGTAACAGCGTTGAACTCTCATCTGTCTTCACCAACCGAATTCGGGTGAATCGGGTATCCTAATAACCTGAAATCGGGTGACGGGGTACTTTTACTGGCTACACAGAAAGACAGTACACACATGTGCCGTGAGTGCTCCGGGTAGGCGATGTTAGGTTGGCTAAACCCACTTCTCTTTCATCCTTTGCAAGGAAGGAGAACACTCTTCAATGAGGTGCTTTCTCCGTTTCAAATAGATTTTTCGAATTTCTTTTCCTATTTGTTTTTGTGATTATCTGGCAAACATTGGTGGAAAATTGGATTGAATTCGAAGTGACCAGATAGAAGAGTTTTGTGGTTTTCTGAAACTGTTAGGGACAGTAAATCCACTGTAATCGTGCAAGTTCCAATTTCCAATATCCTGGAGCCTCACCCTGTGCCCTGTACCCTGAAAGCGTATTGTTGTAATACAATATTCCAAGAAATTTACACAAGAAGATATTTAAACGAATACAGGCATTTTGGTTGTGTGTGAAGGAATTCAAAATATTAAGATCCTTGTGAAACAAAAAGTGATCAGTCAACGCGGACTTGACTACCTGTGTTGCTTCAAAAAGAATTTAAACACGTCGCAACTATAACCCTGAGACAGTCAAAAGTCTGAATTCTGTCAGAAGACTTGTATCAAGTTTCTTCTTTTAGTCTATGTCGCCTGTACGGAAAAGCTCGTTCTCAGGAAAGTCTTAAAAGTGCACATCTGGTAAAGTATCTTGATTGAAAGCAAAGGTCATGCGATACATGACTTGAGGGTGGGAGGTATAAAAGTGATTCTTAATCAAAGTGACTGGTGAAAAATTTTCGTGGCATAGTTTATCATCTCCATTCTTGATACTTTGTGAGATGAGCCAACACCCATACACCATGCGATTATTGCTTAGTTGTTATAAGAGCTATTGATCATAAAGGATCGGTGGCGTTGTGTTGTGGTTCTAGAATCTACCTACTAATTGTAAGACTATTAGTATAATTTGATAGGATATATACCACACATCTCGCAGTATCTATTTAATGTCACCCTCCATTGACTTCACTGTAGTACTCATAACAAATTGTCAGGTTAGTTTACTCTTACCAGGGAGTATCCACACATTTATAAGGCTTATTAAAAGTATAAAGTATATCCTATAAGTTATAAGTGGCTTATAAACTCGTTACACACCAGTTTGCTATGTACCTCAAACGAATGTATTTGGCAGTGGGCTAGTATTACGGAGACATTGGAAGAATCAAGCAAAGTGAGAAATCTTCTTGTACAGCAGCGTTTACACTATGCGCCACTGAGAGTTATTAACTGTTTAGAAGGAAAGAGCTAATAGTTATTGTCTCTCTGTGTGATTTACATATCTCACATGAACTCTATTCTCTATTCATCCATCTTGAAATTTCAGAAATTATAATTCACACTTTCATTTCTTCTTGAAGATCACCTTTGTCTGCTTTATCGTGCTCAGTTTTGCAAATAACTCTATTGACTTTGTGCTATACGTCAAATATAGCTACGCCGTTGAATGCCAATCTCCAGATGTGTTGGTACAGTGAAGTGGTTTAGCTGAGATCGCTGAATGACTGAAGAAAAAGATTGGTTTGACGATAAACGCACTCTAAGTCTTTTAAGACAGTTCGTCTTCAAACCTTGTAGAGTAAGTTGTTTACTCATGGAGTATCGTGAGGAGTGAATATATTATTTGTGTGTCATCATCAGCGAATTTATTTTTGCAAGGCCAAGAGTCCTATTCATCTTAATTTTTTACTGGCTCGCCAAGTTTATCTGGTATTGCTGAAGTGGAGTCTACGCACTCCTATAGCATATGATTTTGAATAAAACTCAGATTAATAGTCTCGTCTTCGATTTCAGGTACTTTAATAGTAAAATACTTCTATACCGAAGTACTGGATGTTGACTGTTGACATGTGTTATGGTTTCACGTTTTTATCCAGCGAGCAAGGGTCAAACTTAGATTGTTTATCTTGTTGTGCACGAGAAGTTGTATCCAAATACAATTATTTAGTGTCTGTTGACGTTCAACGAAAAATTAACAAGACAGTGAAAGTGAATGATACTTTAGACCCACGATCTATCTGAATAACATTACTTATCACAGTAGGAAGTAATCGCTGGGCTAGTCAACGTCACCAACTGATTTGCTTAAGCAGTTGCAGTATACATTTTGATATTGGTGGAAGTTGCATTCGAACACAGGATTGAATTGTGATTATGGGCTGCCAAGATGCCTGTGGCATCCTCCGTGAGAAGTCAAATGATGAAACTTTTTAGAAAAAATAAAAAAGAAAGTAAGAATTTAGTCGGGAAACAGGAAAAAGACCCTAAATCCAAAAACACATCCGCAGTGACTGGAGGCACTACGACAAGTGTGTCTACTTCGGTTGGTACAAGTAATTACTCCGAGTTATCTGGTGACACTGGAATAACTTCAGGTGGGGGAGATTTCGGGCGTGGAAGTTCTCATCGTGGATCTAAATTGTTCAGATCGATTCGAAAACGGTTCTCTCGCTCGAAGTCTTCCGCTGCAAATAGCAGTCAATCTGGAGAAAGAACAGGACTGGTTATTATAAGTCCAGAAAAGACCACCACTGGACCTGTGCTACCAGAAACGAGTAAAGACAAGAGACCTAGTGAACAAAATAATTGCGATTGTAGTATTATTAGCAGCAGTAGCTGTATTCCTCTTTTGGAGTCCACTTCTGTGAACAGTCATAATAATATTTCGGAGATTGTTGTACCAAGCTCAGGAGCTGTTGCTGATGAATATGGATGTGGTTGCGGTAATGAGGTTCATGTCCACAAGGAAGACATGACGACTAGCGTTAGTGGAGTCATTGGTAGTGCAAGAATTATTGTGATAGAACCTCCAGTTGAAGAAAACGTTGATGGAAGCGGTTGTCTAAATAGTGCTGCATCAAATATTACTCAAGGACCTTCTATAAATTTGGACGACACAGTTGATAAAATTAGTGGTGGTTGTTCAGGTGGATTGGTGGAACAATTACAAGTCGAAGAAGACAAAGGTAGTAGTGTTAACAGACGCTCTTATGAGATGAGTATGAACCGGAATTCCGAGTTGCCCGTTCCAGTTGCAACGGGTGGTGGTACTGGAAATAAGCCACATCATCATCGAATGAGTTACACAGGAGGAAACGAAGGAAAGAAATCTGCTTCCGAAAGTCGACCTGTTTCATCAACAGTGGGACGATCTGTGCATCGAAATGTCACCGGACGAAGGGGTGGAGGAAAGGTGAGATATTGGCATTTCGCTAGAAAAATGGGTTATCTGTGGTGTCCAAGAATGTGACTTCATTCGAAATAAGAGTTATGGATGAATATCAGGTTGAATGATGGTCCTAGCAGCCACGGTAGATTTGTGTAATATATAGTAATCGAGTTTCTTAGTGGTAATTAAATTTAAGCATCAGATCGATGAGTACATTACTTTCGCCATTATTACCTACTGCAGTTTTCTTTGATGTGGAATGTTGACATGAAGAATAAGAATGGACAATTTAATAAGGTATAAAGGATTCTGTTGAAGCATAGTGCATATTGATTACTGGGCTTTACCTTGAGATTGATGAGACCGATACATGCCATAATGAAATAGTTTTGTGTGGTTGAATAATGTGCCTAATTTCCTATTGATAGATATTTTGCTTTGAAGAAGTCTAATAAAAGGACTGATAATAATTGTTTGCAAAACAACAACAAAATCAATGAATAGCTAATTCGTTCACAGTAATAACAGGTTCATGTAAACAATCGAAGATGTATGTAAGAACTGAAGTGATGAGTGTTCCTTTGACCTTTCCTTGGTATGTAAAGATCAGAGAAAGAACTAATTAATTCCTATTGAATTATATTGAGACTAACTTCATTAGACGAATTGATGAAGATGGATGGATACAAAGTGGAGTTCATAGAAAGACTACGGTATGATTTAGGGATGGGATGAAGAATGGGATGCCAGATATCGAACAGAAAAGAAAGCGGAGAGTGGATGAGACTGAATGCTCTTGGACGAAGAAATGTGTAGGGTTCGAGGTACCAGGAGAAAGGTTACAGTCTTACAGTACATAACTGTTAGACAAAAAGTTGTTACTTCTCGTGTAACTTTTTGTTCGGAAATGGGTAGCAGTGATAGTGAATGTAAGCCAAGACGAGAGTTCGCTCAAAATGGGAGAAAGTTAGGGAGCTCGTTGTGGAGTGGGAAGTTTGGGATTGGCGAGAGAGTAGGGCTTCTTGTCAACTTTGTATGCCTCTAGCACAGTGTGGTGAAAGTTGGGTTGGATCGATATTACACAGTATTTTACACGGATAGGTTGAATGTCGGATTTTATATGGAGCAGAGATTTCCTTCAATCCATCCACGTATTATATGGAAAGGGATTTTTGGTTGTCCATGTATATAACATTTGAGGTGTACGACAGTATACGTGTACATTTTGAGAAGGGAACTTATACTTGGTTTTCTATGCGTTTCAATTAAGTGGTGCAATGGAGCTTTTTCAAGTGTGTGTAAAAAAAATAATATAAATTTACAAATAACTGAACCACGTTATGTTCACCTACTATGGAGTAATTACGTGCATGATGCAAAACCCGTACTGAAAGTTGGCTGTATTAACTATCATTCGGATATGATAGTTGAGTGATTACGTAATAAATGGTTAGTCATCGAAGCTAGTCTTGGAAGCAATGAACTAATTCACTTTTTAGGCGAGATATGGGAACACTGGTAATCGCGTGTAATAATGACGAATCTACGTAACCCAGTTTCTTGATTTAACGCAATCCAACTGCCTTTATCCCTAATATACTTCTACGGGAGATTTCTCATAAATACGAAAATAAACGGTTAATGTGTAATGATAGCAATAGCAAATGACCATTTGCAAATTGTTGCACTACGGAGTACTGAGGCTTTACTACCCAGTGAACTTTCCTACGTGCAAGTGGAACTTGGAGTAGATGTTTGAGTTTAAAGTGTGGTTAAATGGTCTTTATTTAATAAAAATAAAGAGGTGAGTCGAAGCCATAAAACGCCGAGCAAAGAAGCATAAAATACATCTTTAAATGTGAGAAGGAGTGTTAGTTTGCAATTTGCATGTGACTCAGCTGTTCCATCTAATGTCTAGCACAGAACTTTTCAAAAGCGAAGACACTGGTTTTATTGGTGAGAATTCACGTTTGTAACGCAATCAGTCACTTGTGTGACGAATCTCCTGTCTGTTACATGTGGATGTGTGAGACTTACTGGCAGTAGAATTGCATGACTATTACCAACTTACCAACTACTACTTTCATTAGTTCTATTACTTCAATTCCTTATATTTCTTTTCTTTTCATCATGGTGCACCAACTCTTCCACAGTAGCAGGATGTTTCATATCTTTCTATACATTTTGTCGCATGTTTAGAGTTGATTAGAGTTCATTAGGAAGAAATGAAAACTTCGAGGGGAAGTGTGGTGGTTGTAATGGAGTAGAGAAACTTTGCATGCCCTATCTCACTCTTCTGCATGTTACACACAAGGTATGCATTAGGTAACTGCAGAGTTAATATTGTGTGCATTTAAGTATGTAAATGTATTCAACTATATCAGAAATTTAATAGCCATGCTGAGAGAATGTTGATTAGTGGTGAGTTGGGTTTGGGTAGGTCACAATATTTGAGGAAAAGGAGAAAGCTCAAACATGAAATCAACAAAGATTGTTGGCAATCTACAGAAAGTAGTTGCTACTGTTAAGTCATTCCCTGATATGAGACGAGTTGATTGACCGAATGATTTACTGCAAATGACAGCTCTATATTATTATTATACTTACTTCTGAAATTACAGGGTTGTCATCAAATTCTATAATGTTGTTGGTCATAAACTAAAGTTAGATTTTATGCTAAAAATACTTGTTCTTGAGTCACCGGGGCTCGTAAGTTATGTTACGGCAGCTCTTTATTGTGAAACTGTTTTAAAATTGGACAATAGCCATGAGAATCTGCCGTAATATATTATTTTATAATTTACAAAATGCTACAAGTCGCAAGTTTAATGGGAATAAGAGACAACAATACAAACAATTTAGTTGTCACGCAGTTATGTCACACTCGAAGTCGCCGAAGTAGAGTGTGTTAAGTGTAGACTAGAACAGAGGTCGGCTCGACTTATGGTGTATGGACAGTTTTTGCTGACTGACTGCATCTATCCTGAACTTAAAAGCTAATACTGAATACACAATGCACTTCCTGTTTATAAACAGCTGAAACTCTGTTTTAAAGTATTGTACTAACTACAAAGTTACGCTATGTTTAAGCAATGCAACCATAGGAGTTAGTGGGATTGGTGTATCCACACATGTTGTGGAAGCTTTTATCAGTGTATCGTTGTTACATAATATTTATTGTGTTCCCACTCTTCTGTAACCTTTATTTTAAAGCACCATTGGAATATTAGGAAAGAGACCTAAAACAAATAGATAAGTAACCGTATCGAACTATTGTTGTAGCGGGGCCATAATGTAATCGTGAGAAGAGTATGGACGCAAGACTGACAGTTTGCCTTAGCTTAAGAATAATTCAGTGATTTTTAAAAGACTGAATAGGTTTAATTAGTAAGGATATTGTTAGACAAAAATTAAATGTGCTCAATATGAACTTAAAATATGAAAGACACGAAGTACAACAGTACAAGTTACCCGTCGAATGTTTTAGTAGGTGCACTACCAAAGTGACATTACAAGTCAGGAAGAGGGAAATGAGAGACGGGAAGCTAAAGAAGGGAGTTCTTATCCGGTTACTTTTCATGTGTGTGTGTACTGTTTGTGATATTCTGCGATATGATGAGGTAAAAGTTGTGAGATTTGATAGTAAGTACAGTGAAGCACTAACGACATAACAAATGAAGGGGTGTTTGGGAATTGGAATTGGGAGATACCATTCATTATTCTGGAATTACAACACGGAAGGTTGTTGTTTGAAGGGTCCCTAGTATTAGAAACGGGCAACAGAGGTACAAAAATACCGTGAGAAGTCGTTTGTAAGACACATAACATTCTAAAGAGTCCTGAGGACAAGGATACGAATGGAGTCTATGGTGCAATTGAATGTGGTATGAAAGTATTAAATAAAGATGAATTTTTTCGTTGGTCTGCTTTCTTAAATCCCTTAGGGAATAAATGTTGAGCACCTTCAGTGCTGCAATAAGAAGAAGCCTTTTAATAATTGGTGATGATGCTGGGATGGTTCGATGGCTACATCCTTCCTTTACTTTTCTAAAATCAACGTACTGGTCTAATAGTAATGCTGTATACCGTCATCGTCCTCATGATGCAACTATACGAGTGATGTTGATGACTGTTGCCTACCTGTAATTGAGTTCCCTACCTGTCTGACAACTATAGAAGTATAATACACACAACACTATAGCTGAGATACTGAACCATGATGCAGTATAAGGATGTCTAAGCATTCAACTGTTTCTCAGTATCTTTAATATAACTTGGGAACTGAAACAAGCCCCTGATGAGTCCCCTCTGCCTCAGCCATTCCATAAATGTCTGTATGTTAAATTCCATTCCCCTTCAGCGAAACTCTACAACTGTTTCTTAGTGTGTTTCTTTTTCTAATCCGATCCGAACTAAAAACTTTTAGTTGCAGTTGAAGGCTTGTACTCGTTAAGGTTAAGTTTTTCCTACGCTTACATATCCATGCAATGTTGGGAGATTTCACATTACACTGAGACTGACTTCTACTTCTGTGTGCCTCTCCTTTTACATCAACGAATAAGAAGAATCAGTAAGGAGAAAATGGGTTGAGAGGAGTTTCGTAGCTTATTCAATTGTTGTGTAGTGTTCATTTCAGTATTTTTCGTGACATTTGGTTAAATTGAACCTTTAAATAATGAGAATTATTTAAGGTGCTTCACTCAAGATAAACTAATTCACATCTGTGTATTCTACAAACACAAGCATTAGTCACTGTTAGCTGCGAAATACGCTTGACTGTGTGGGTGTACAAGTATTGAAATTGACAAAAAGGTGTCAGATGGTCTTGTCCCTTAGAAATGCACACACTTATAGTAGTGACAGTGACTTCTATTGATTTTTGAAGCGAAGAATCTTATTATATATTCAAAATCTAACTTTATCCTTCTCCGGCTACGTGCATGAAGATTTATTGTAACCTTACAACTGACATCCCTCCGACTTCCAGCAAAAGTTGTAAAAGAACAAGCAATAAACTGAATAAACACGTTGGAAGTGTCACAGAACTAAAAACAGTATCCGAAACGAGCACACACGCGAACTATTCCAGAGTCAGTTTGGCAAAACTCCAGAAGTAAAAGTGATAATCACCTTTTGCCTTGTAATTTGGTTGCTGGACACTTCCAAGGAGCAGGAAGGAAATAAATCACACACTGAGAAGAAAGAACAAAAAGATAATTTTTTCGAGACAAGGTGGCTAAGGCAAAAGTGTGTGTAACTCTTATACCGAATGAGTAACGATATCACTGCAATCAACCATGTATTTGTGAAGGAAATTGTATCTATTATAATCATAAACTGCCTGAATAACTCGGACTCTGGTAATTACGGAGACCGTGTTTGTGTGTTATAAAAATGAGTGCGAGATATGATAATATGCATCAGGGAAACGATAATAACAAATGATACTGCGATAAAACCACGGAATTAAATAACCTGGAATAGGGAGTTCTCATAATCCCCGTCTCATGAAGGAGCAGCGCCGTATCTCGTATAT
>JAQGAB010000498.1:0-26232 GCA_034696565.1 Isotomurus graminis | reverse complement strand
GCATTCCATTTTTTGTGATTTTGCAATATGCACTTCTCCTGTAGTTGTATCGGCAGTAGCTGCCAAGTAATTCAGTGTAAGGGAGGAATTTAATGGAACAAAAACAAGTTGAGCGATAGTTTCAGTAACATTTCATATTAATCATTACAATTTCTGAGACAGCAGTACTAGAGAAAAAAACCCTGTCAAACCTCAAACTAAACATTTTAAAGGATTTCATCGCATTGTATTATGTATATCCTAGTTATTCTGAACAATTACAACCAAACCACCAAGAACCAATTGGTATATACACAACGCTACACAGAAATATATTTGCAATAAACTGTCTCCAAGTCCAAATCGGAAAATGCAAGGAGGTGGGACGAATTCTTTAAGGTGAGCAATGTAATTGACTTTTAAGTGGAAAAAATCTCATTATAACTTCTCTTTATTATCCTTGCAATGTCACTTTTTGCATTTTATATGTGTAGCAGTCTATGAATGGAATGGCATTGTGTATTTTATGAGTGTGTCTCATTTTAACTTGTTTATATGCAAGCTTTCCCAATTTAATGCGAGTGGTAAAGATTTAAGAAATAAGAAACTCCTAGTAGACCAATACACAAAAACATGTGTGTGAATAAACACTTACACGCTTAACTTTTTGGCCATCCTTTCTCTGAATTGACCAAATATGGGTTTCGTATTGGCTAATTTACCCAATTATTTTGACATTCGTGGTTGTGCGTAGTCCTCAAGTGCATAAAATGTGTGCGAAGACTGTAGAAAATGTTCTTTATTGCTGAAAGTCTTGAAAGATTTTGTCTTTCTAAGGCTCTGGGTTTAAATTCAAAGATTTTTAAAGCAACTGTAACAAGTTTCGTTTTGTGTGAGAGTCTCTGAGACTTTAAAGCTTTAGGTTGTACAAGGATACACACGTATTTATAAAAGGAACATCCTGTCAATAAAATATTTTCCACGACTAAGCAACTATAAATAATAGCTATGATCTCTGAACTCGCATGCACGTTCATGCATATTTGATAGCTTTGCCAGCCCCTCTTAATACACGGCCCATGTCATTAATCTATGCAAATCTCTTATCTGTGTGTCAACTCTTCTCATTCATCTAATCATTATCTCTCTGCATGTATTTTTACTTGCGGTAGGCACTCGAATTCTTCCTTCAGATAAACTTGCATTTGTACTAAACATCTTACTCTGTCTTGGACTTTCATGTAAGCCTCTTACACACCCCAAGTTACTAAATCACTTTACTATGTACCAATCAATTCAACCTACGATTAAAGCGTGAAAGGACAAGCTATACACAGGCATTTTAAAATTTAAGTCTTTAAACTTCTTGTAAGCAAAGTACGCTGCAGTGTTTTCCATAAATCACAATCATTCAAGCTTTCTTCACTTTTACACACATGTGTACTTTACCCCCTAAGCTCATCATCAACAGTTCCTTACTAACAAGATAATTATTTTCGAGTTTTTAAATTGAATAATGACCAACCAGGACAATAAAATATGTATTGGCAATTGGCAAAGATAAATCGATAAACAGTAAAACTCTAACAAGAAAGCAAATACATATTCTTTTGAATAGAAACTTATCCTTCAGATGCATTTAAAGGTGTAACAGTAATGTTTATTGTACATATTTTATTGTTGCCGTTTGTGGCCATGTGACGAGTAAATGATGAATATTAATGGCTACTTACCAATCCCAGTGAAATCTTTTTTATAGCGCGGTGTGTGAGTGAATACACTCTTAAAAATCGCGACGCTGTGTTATTCAAAGAGAGTTTTATTATGAAGCTTGTTAATAATTCGTAGCTTTTATACAGGCAATCCTGTCTCCTCAAAGCATTTTATAGTAGAGTATTAAACGGTAAAAGAGATGAATTAGAGCATCATCATAGAACACACAACAAATCTGTTGCAATGAAGCATTATTCTCAATTCGCAAGTTAAATCCCGTGGATTTGATATCCTGTTGGTTGTATGCTTTATGCATTTCCCTATTGACTGTGTCCTCCGCTTGTACTCTTTTATCTTTCATAAAAAGTGTCACCAGCTGAAGAGGACTTTTGGGTGTATACCAATTAACTATTAACCTTAATTTTCAATTCCATTTGATTGGTTCATCCTCTTCACACAATGCAAGTAAAAGATCCATATTTCAAATCATGTCATGTCATCTTCTCACTACACTACTTTATTATTGTACACAAAAGACTATCGCGTTTCTACTGCGTTTATCCTTCTCTTTTATGTTCATCGCATCATCCATCCTACCAGAAATCACCCTCAGCTCTTTAGATTGAAGGATGTGGGGAGTTAAAAAGGTCTGGTCTTCTTGCTCCTTTTCCAATCTTTTATTCCACAATGAACTACTACTACCCATGTAGTCTTTCTAAATTAATAATAATTTGTCCCACAATGAAATCCCCCATTGTTCCCAGTAATGGTTAATAGATGAACTCACAATTGAAATTAGGGACTCCATGTAGCATAATAAACACATACAATAACCTACTACTACACTCCTTCCAATAAGATTCGCAGACAATTCAAATTCATCTCTCCTCTATTTCCTTTCACTGTCAACGCCTGTGTGTGGGAAGCCTTCTATGTGTTTTAAGCTTAGGATGCTCTCAGTCTACCTAAAAATCATGTCAGAGTTCTTTTCGTGGCTTATGTCAGACTAGTCAAAAAGTTCTTCGAGTTCACTTGGTCAATTGTTACAAAAATTTCGACCGAGGTCATCTTTTCACAAGTAGTTGAAGGATTTAACAGAATCTTTCTTTCATCTCCGTTGAATTTATTCATTCACCTAGAGGAAATCAAGTTGAAATGGACTTATTGCCAGCCGCTTTCCTACTATTACCAACGACAGTTGAAAGTGATAAAGAATATATATAGTTTCAGGCTACTCAATAAATCCCCATAATTAAAGTGACCCACAAAAAGAAGGATTTTAGAATGCAAAGTAGTAGTAAACTACTACTGCTCCATTGGTTGGGAAGTAAATTGAGTGAAATTGTTCTGAAAATGGTTAATCATCTCATCCTAGATAAATTTTGGCACGGGTTGTGTGTAAAAGTGAAAAGGTAGGACTGAGAAAATACACCTCACACGAATTCTTCCTCTTTTAAGTATCGTTTATATGTCCTGCTACTTCTACTCCTCATATTTCACCTAATAATTGGCCTCCTCAAAAATTCGCAGTAAAAAACTTGGAACCACCACCAAAGAAGAAGTTATTAAAAGTGAATAATATCGCTCAACTTGAAGTCTTGCAAGTCTCCCCTTCAACTTTGAAGAGTTGACTAACTACATTTCACACTATCGTGGCAATCTCCCTCTCTCTTCACCGCTCTGCATGCGATTTAAACTGAATTTGAAATCTGAAAAAACCATTAAATTATCAAAAATCATGATGATGACATTTCGGAATTTCTTCACAAAACTTTTCCTTCGCGTGCATGAAAACCTCACAAACACAACCGCTACGGGCCAAATGCAAAAGTCTTTTTACTTGTGGTGCATTCTTGTCCTCTCCATTTGTATGGCCGATGTGCTTCTTGCCAACTTTGTCCTCCAAAGACCTTCCTTATCTTTCGTGACAACAGAACAAACCTTCCTTCACCCTGTCATAAAGACTTTGCCTGTGCAAACCCTCCACCATCATCGCCTTAACCATTATTATGCAAAAGTTGTGTGGGATTTGCACGTGGATTGTTGCTTGTCTGGATGAACAATGAATAACGAACCGTCTTCAAATGGCACACACAGACCATTGTACTCTAAATTATATGATCGCTTCATTCGCATGACAATGCTCAGGATCACAAAGAATTCCAGTTTTGAATTTTTTGATTTATAAAACAACCGGAAGTTTAAAGTGTGTGTGTGAGAGTGTATGAACGCATGTTGTTGCCTTTAAGTTTTGAGCAAATAATCTTCCTATTCAATCCGTACTTTTCTTCTTCTTTGCATTCTTAATTTTTATTGTATTCAACATTCAACCCGAGTTAATTTATTTTACTCGTGAGAACCGTTTCTTTTTTGATGAATTTCAAATACCTTCTCCTTCCTTAATGAAGTTCAAAATCTTGACTTTATAATAATAAACGCAATCAAAACTTTACATACACACAAGCAAGTTGGAGCTGGGCTGTTTAGTGTGCGAAATAAATTCCTCTTGTAACTTCTTGCATGTGAATTTTGGCCAACCGAAGATAAAATATATTTTTGTTCATCATGCTGGTCAGAAGGATATTCTACAGTTATGAAAACTGTGCTATTTGCAGGTCTGATTATTCACGTTTGTTTATTCAAGATACATGACAAATATGTTGTTAAAATTATACGCGTGGGAATATTCATCTCCCTTGCGGTTTAATAGTCTCATTTTCTAACCCTTTCACATAACAAAAGGCATCTCACCGTTGGTAATCAAACCAAAAGTCAGGTTGTTTCAAGTTTGAACTGTGTAACTGGACTATACACTCTCCTCGAATGCACTCAGACAACTGATGTGTCAAAAAAACCAAAACCAATGAAAGCTTTTTAATATCTCGTTGTTAGTAAAGCCAGAAAGAATGAAAAGAATACATAAAGACTTGTCCACAAACTACTCCAACAGTTAAATAGGTACTGAAGGTAGGACAAGTCTGAAATTAATAGTCCTACTAACTCGATTCCTTATTCTATTACACTCTGATTAAAAGTTATTATTGACAGTTGTGGGAATTGAATTTCACTATCTAATTAGTTTATCAAAGACTGCCCGGTGTTAATTTATGCACAATGAAGGTTTGGCTAGTGATCTTAATTACGTGAGGGAGTGCTTCACTTTATATAAGATGGAATTAATAAATGTCTGCTTATTTGCAAGTCACAAAGGAAGGTTGTTTCACCTAACAGATCGTGACTGTAGGCAAATTCTTAAAGCTGATCTTGTTTCATCACTTTAGCCGTGTGTCTTATTTAGCTATCCTAAAATTGATGTGATAATGTAATCACAAAGTTAATTGCAACAGAAGGGCAGCAGTGCAGTGATAGGGAGTAATGGCAAATTTATATAACTCACTATTAATTGCTGTATTTATGAATGATTGCTTTTGACAATCGATGGCAGTTAGGGAGTAGCACACGTGGATGAGGAAAACCAAATCTTTTGATCTAGTTTTAGACTTGATCTGCCAACACATACCCAATCTTCAGTTCTATTGCACTCAACCAACTTGTCAAGAATTATTAGTCAACAATATTTCTCTTCCTTTCTTTGATCAAACAGATAATTAATTAAATCTATCAAGTCTACACTGTCTTGAAATAGTCCGTCGTCAACTAGCCTCTTGTAATATTGCACCACAGACATTTTTCAATAAAATGTTTATTACTGTGCACTGTCTATAAAATATGCTTCCTGATGGCTACCTAATTTTGCACAACAATAAATTAGAAATTTCTTCTTCAATCATCCACGATTTATTGATACTTTGATTGATCCTCTCTCAGTTCGTGTCAATCGGTATCTAGTTATCCTGTCTTTCACGAGTTTACGAGGAACAATATAATAATAATCCTCAATTCTTTCTAAGCACTAAAAGCACGTTGAGCTATCTTCATATTGAAAGCCAAACTTATACGGAAAAAGTTGTTTAGTGAAGCCTTATTATTGTTACATTCATGATCGACCATCGTATGGCTATCATAAGACAAATCTTCCTGCAGTTATGATGATGCCACGAAAGAATCAAAGAACAGCTTGAATGGAGAATATAAGGAGTTTAATAAAAGGGTTTATTGTTGCGAATAATTTTGTTCTTATATTCGTCTGTCCATATTTCACATGGGAAGACAAAGTTGACTGACCAATTTCGACACGAGCTTATTGTCTGTCAGTGCATGGGGCTCATTACTTTTGATCACTTCTTGACTTCACGGACACATAGTGGTTACTACTTTTTGGCTCTACTGTATGTACCTGTTAAAAAGATATGATCTACCAATGATACATGTTCCATGCATGAGAACAAGGCACTGGCCACATAGTTTATTTCACACACTAGAAAAATACATTTACTACTTTTTAAGTTTTTATTTAATCGTGTAAAAATACAGCACGATCAACGGTCTCCAGCATATAATAAAATCTTTGCATTTCCAAGTGTTACAAATCTCATTTAAACCCGTACTTCCAGAGTATTGTTTAAAAACAGAGAGTGAAATTAAAAGCCAATATATACACACCGGATCAACAAACCGTTAACATTCTTAAAATTAAAGCTCATGCATAATCAATCTGGAGATTGAAGGTGGGCATTTAATTTATTATAAAAGCTCGATATAATCACAGAGATATGGAATGGAGAATGAAGTGAATGTGTGTAAAAATTAGCATAAAACTGTACGTGATTACTAAAAATTCTTTATTTTATTTTACGGTATAAAATAACAAGATTGGAACAAGTACAATAAGCAGCTTAAAGCCAAGTCACAAGTACAAACTTGTTCGGTAGGTTCTTTTTCTCTAAAGAAACTGAAGAAAGTTGTCTCTACGTGTGTAGCTTTTCATATTCATTCTCGGACTCGGCTCGGACATAAGTTAGTCAACCCTTTTCTACATATTTTTTCTACTTATTTTTGGATGTGATGAGATTCGTGGGAGTTGAATTAAGATTTTCTTTTCTCCAAAGAACAGTTTTACTGCATGGTCAACTTTTCTAAGAGTTTTTATGACATGACGATGTGACATTTATGGTTGAAATGCATAATTGTAATCATCCAGAGTTTATTGATCTAATAAAACTACAAGCATTATTATGGTTGAGAGTATAAAGTATATAATTTCATATTGTAGTGGTGATGTCAGCCTCAAAGAGAAATAACATAAAATATTAATTGGTTTGTACGATTTCTGTGATGAGGAACTTGTGGTTCATTGTTATGCAAATTAAATGGTGATCATTTTACTTTTCTAAAACCCAATAGGAAATTAAGGAGAGATTGGTGGAAGACAAGGCTTTGCACATCTTGCGTTTCTCCACTCGGCCGGATCATTTCTCGAGGTGGAGTTTGTCCTCAATGCGGTTTACGGGTTTGCAAAAAGTGTCGATGCGAACTTGACTCAGAGACTGGGGCTTGGGTTTGTGTCTTATGCAGCACCTCCGGTGGATTGTAAGAATCATTCACTCATTGCTTTGCTTGCACTTTTACATTCATTTGAATAATTTTGTTAATTGTTCGTGTCACACACTTCCTTGGCTCCGTGCTTCTTATTACACACACCACAGTAATGCGAAGTCGTTAAAATGCGATAATTGTTTTGTTTAACCAACTCAAATACCGCACCAGTCCAATGTGACTATATAAATTTTACATAGTATGCTGAAAGATGCAGTTCGGTGTGGTGCAAGCAATTAACACTTTAGTAGTTGTTTTCCTATGAGTTTATAATGAATGCTGCTACGCATAGGGATTACAAAGCACATTAATTTTTAAGTTTGTCTTGAACTTTAAGTTATTAAATCCTAAAAAGGTGAATGACAAATCCTCACCAAAGGTAATTTCCCGTTGAAAAACATGTAAATGATTAAATGTTTGTGAAATTCCACCAGGGACTCTGACATTTTGGCAAAAGGATCAACCAAAAGTCTAGGAAGAGATTCACGCTCAATTAGAAGGTCATGGACTATATCGAGTGAGTAATATTTAAAAAAGTTGAACTGTAATAACAACAATATCCTACAAACTGAATCTCCGGTCCCATTTCTCCACCTTCACACGGCTACCCTATATTCCTATTCACAATCTGCAGAATTGAATTTTAAAAAAAATCTAAACGATTTTAATTTGGATCGCCTTACCCGTACTAATACTTCTTCTACCTCAGATCCTCAACGAGCCCAGACAAACTCACCTGTCCTGAAATCCTACACAATCCTCGCACCAGAGGAATCCCTGGGATCATCAGGAAGCAGTAGTGCAGCAATTAATCCCAACCATCCTGGAGGAGAAACATCTCATCCTTCTACCTCATCTTCCCGTCAGTTTCATTCTCTCCCAAGAATGACCACGGAGACTGACAGAACTAAGAAAATTAAAAGGAGCTTCCAAACTGAATTTGATAAAGAAAGTAAGTCTATTTCAAAGTCCCTCAGTCACATATGCATCCCAAGGTCCTTAGCTTCCCTGGACAAAAGATTACACGCATACATTATATATGGATACCTTCTTCGATCCAGTAGGACCATTTATTACTCATCCTGTATGAACTTTCATACACTTTCGTTTGAGATGAATCATCCCTACTCTCCATTCTATAAATCCAAATCCCATCCACCTCCTAAAGTCCTAAACACTACGTACGCTTTAATTATGAATGCAAGGCTAAAAGGTACAACCAACTTATTAAACCCTGTGTACAGCATTATTACATATGCATAGTCGTGGGTTGAGATGATGATGATGATTTGATTGTTAGAAAATTGTATTGTGCAATGCAACTATAATACATTATGCACGGTGGAATTACAACAACCACCACACTGGGCTATATAATTACCCCGTCTCATCTCCATTGCTGCACTGGTTCAATTGGATCGACAATTTTTTTATTTCTTACAATCAACAATACATAAAACTCCATCCCTTACTCCCTCTTATACTTTCGAACCAACTGCAATCTTAGTAGTTACTCTGCCAAATCAACCATGGACTGTGTAGTAAATGAATTTACACAATGAAACGACTCAAAATTCAACATTAATTTCTCATCTCTCTTGGCACTTTTTATCTCCAAAACTTATCGAGTTCCTTCAAACTCATTATGCAATTGTGGTTTGATTCGCCCTTGCTCTAAACATTATAAACTCGGTTCTTTAGTTGTTATTTTGCCTGGTAAAATGGAGAGAGGTATGGATTGAATATTATTGCATTATATTACCTCCACCACTTTCCTATCAATTCATTCTTCCTCGTTACGCTCACAAAGCCGATGAAGATGAAGAAGGTGTAGTAATGAGAATTTCAAATGGAAATTTTTGCCATAGGCTATAATGAATGCAAAGAATACGAAAAAGTATCTTGTAAAAAATCTTATTGCATCGGAGATGATGGTGATGCTGGTACATTGCACTGTGGTTTTTGGGCTTGACCAGACACATCCATCTCTTTGGATAAGAAATAAGGCTCCGCCGTCATAAAATGTAATAACAAAATGATTGCCGTTTTGTGTTGTTCGAGATTTAATTTTCTTTACATTTGTTAAGCTGGATTTATTTTGTTTGGGCCGATGAATCTCTCTAGAGGATTAACAATAACGAAAGTACAAAGTACAATTGTTGGGAATATAACTGCATCGATCTCTTTAAGGAGAATGTGTGTATTAATGTAGGCGTGTGTGTGTAAGTTACAAAAATTATAAGCCATCGGAATGATGATTTGGATTACTTGAAATATTAGTCCTCGCCTTATACGACGAATCTTCTTCGTCTACAATATTTTAATGAATAATGTTCAGGCAACATTTATTTCCGATTTTGTGAGCTGCCTAAAGGTACGTCAAGAAGGTAGAAATAGAAGTGTCGATTTATGGACATCATACGGTTCAATTCAATGAAAAAGCGTATTGGTAGAATGAACATCGCTTTTAGCAAAGTACCATCAGCTTACAGTTAAATCTGTGGTGAGTGCATTTGTGCTAACAATTAGCTAATTATTGACTCTTGCATAAGAAATCCTCAGTGAGGCTTAACATATAAGGAAGTATCGGCATTAGATGATGACATCCCGTGAAGAAGACACACAAGAGTAGTCATTCAGAATAAACCTTCGTAGGGGAAGAGATGGTCATGTCCCATTAAATTAGTATTAGTGTGCAATATTTTTACTGGGAGTATGATAAGTGCGATATAATTGCACAACAATAGGGCAAGAACCCAAACAGTGTATAGAATCATTAGAATCATATTATTATAGTAAACTTTGAAATCTTTAGCTAAGCAATTAGGCTGGATTACACAACAAGTTTTGCTTACATTGAGAAGGAGACATGTTACACAAACTTTAATATAAATTAAAAAGTAGACTTCTTGAAACGACGATAGGATGAAGGAAGACATATTAAATGCTTCCACGCATCTAAGATGATGAATCGCTTTCAAATGTGCAGGTAGATGAATGACTTATCATATGAATCTCTAAAGGACAATGCAAATTAGGGAGGCGATTGTCCAAAATGTCAATAAATGAATAACATCAAGTTACAGTTGGTTGCGAGTTATATAAATCAATTTCAAAAGAATGGGATGATATGTAGGCAGATCGTTTGATGATCTTAATAAAATCGTGGAGGAAGGAGTTTTGGGTAACTTTAATTTCAGCTTATAATCGAATCCCACAGCGGTTTGTTCATAGTTTGGTTTGTTGAATAATAATAACCTAATCGACTAAATGAGAGCTCGTTCAACGCACACATTACAATTGTTTCTTGATCACGATTTGTTCTAGTAAAATTACAAACAAGCCTAGATGATTATAAACGCCTATCTAAATCGGCAATGCAGTATTTTGCAAAATTGACAATATATTTGTGGTGTGGCTCGTAGTCGTACCTCCTGTGTAATTAGAGTATACCTGCAAAAACCTTGATGACTTCTTAAGGTCGAGAAGTTCAATGTCTGGCAGTAATTCAAGAAGTCGTGTGTTAGCACAACAAGCGTATAAATTCTTTAGTGCTAATTTGTCACTTGCGTGTCACAATAAAAATTGTAAATGCGACGTATACTACTCATTTTATAGATATCCACACACACACTCCGTTCATTAGTTAATTTAAGACCTAAACAATCAAAAATGTTGCCTTTGGGCGTATCGCACCTTCGCCCACAGTCCGCCTTCTTCTCGTCTACTGATACGAATGTGTACAAGTCCTTATTTTTCAAAGTGTACGAGAACAAAATTTTAAATGAACCTTATGACATTGAACAGTCAGGAGGAGCAGTTGTGTTTCATCAAAGACCCTTCAAGATGATCGCCAGACAAATTAATTAAAATGACATGAATACGCGTCAGCCCTTTTAGAAGTCGTGTAACGTGTAATAAAGCGTCTTCTTAATTTCCTCAAGTTTGTATTTTTGCTCACCTCAGACGTGTGGTTGCACTGTACGGATTAATTTACAACTTTTACCCAAAAATGCTGGCATTTCATTCACTACCATCTTCTATTCCGGTTCTTATTATCAACTATGAAATCTGTACCTGATTTGGCCTTACGAGTGTCAAGTAACTAGTCACCTCCATAATGGCTTATCAAGCCAAATCATCCTTTGAAATGAATCCGTTAATCTCCCAATATTGTTCATTCATCCATTCTCATTCATTCTCCTCCCCCTCCTTAATCTCAGCCTTGAATGCTAGCTGCATCCTAGATTAAGAGTTATACTCCCAGGAACAATTAACTATGATTTATGTGTTGAGACTGGTTAAACCTCAAGTTCTGGTGCTGGTGATATAGCAAACATAGCGGTACGGGTATAATAGAAGTGACAGTGAAAAACTTTCACCCCCTATGGCCGTACCCAAGCTGAGGGCGATAGTGCTGCAGTGACCTCACGCTAATGTAGGCGCCACCATCGCGAGTGAAAACATCAGATTTGCGACGGTGGCGCGCGTACGATAGCGGAAGGTCACCGTAACAAGCTTAAGTCTTCAGTTCTGATACTGTCTCAGGGGATGAAAGTGTTTTACTGAGCGTATTTCCGTGACCTTCCGCTAAAGTACCATCGCTCCCTCAGATATGCTTTCACCCGTAGAAGTCTTTCACCTAATTAATTGTAAGGAATGGACACTGTGTATTTAGCAGTAGTAGTAGTAACTTTGCAGAAGTAGTTAGTATTGTACGATGACTCCCCAGAGAATAATTTAGTGCACACAGGCTTTACGAATATCAATATCTTGTACAGCAAAGTCATAAATCAAATAGTTGATAATCAAATGCCACGTTCACCAGGAGGAACATCCTCCTACTCACAACTCTAAGCCTTGTGTTACTAACTAACTGGACTTCTCATCTCTCCCTCCAAGGAAGGATGGGATCGTCACGAAAGATACAACAATATGGACAAGAAAAATGATAACATCTCCAAATATGCTAATTACTCAACAGTTAGCAACTTGATCTTTCATTCCTATGCTACTGAAGTCCTTAACCAGCTGCAAGCAGGCAACTGAGAGAGTATAATATTTTTCATACAGAACAATATGCAAAATCCATCTTACCTTCAGCTTCTCTGTATCCAATTTCATTAAACTTTAGTATCGCTACTTTTGGTAGAATATCCCAAGTCAATTAATAAGTGCTCAAAAAATGATGTGACGACTGCTTGAATAATGTAACATTATGCAAATACTATTGACGCCAATTGTCATCCAAAAGACATTTTTATGCAACAAAGAGGGTGTCAATTTTGGTGTGTCATTGTGACTAAAAGATTTCTCTGAATTCCGACTTGTGATTGATACTTTTAACAAGTTGAGACTGTGCTAATACTTTACATGTGTTGTTGAGACGTTGAAGAATTAAACAGAAACTATTAAGCAGTAGGTATATACATCTTTGAGTAGGTATCATTATCAGGAGGTAGAATAAGTTACTAACGAGATGAGCCAACGACATTTTGGGCTAATCTAGGAAAGCCTATGGTCCTTGGACCATTTAATAGTTTTGGGCATTACAAGGAATCCTCGTGATGATATGAGAGAGGACTTGACTCACTTCACCATTACAAGAATAGCAATCCGAAGGGGATTTGATGTTTGATGACATTGGTAATTGTTTTTTTATTAACCCACGAGAGCCACTGTGCACTCTGCACTTGAGATAATAAGGTCTTCATGAGTGTAATAAGAGAAGTAACGAAAGGTGAATTATAATTATGTATCCCAGTCAGATTTACTTCGATGGGCTAGCAATCTTGTTGAGGAGATCATTTGTCACTAAACACTGCAAATCTAAACATGTAGTTTATCACTAGATAATTGCTCTCACTAGCAGAGCTAAAGTGAAGACACAACTCATTAGATTCAGTTTTAATCTGTAGCGTGTCTTGTGTAAAAAAGTAATTAATGGTGACATTAGTGTCTAGTGAGTGTGTGCCTGTATCCTGTAGTATTGCACAAGTTTCAATCGTTCGTTTATTGAAATCTTGTGCACATAATTTATTCCCCATGAACTAGTGAGTCCCATTAAGATAAGTGTAAGTAACTGTCTCACTTAATTTTAATTGTATAAATGAGAATCTGAATATTAATCTTACTTTTGTAGCATATTTAACAGATGATTGCTCCCTACATTACAATTAAGCTAAAACCATTCTTGAGAATATACGACCTTGACTCGTGATTTATTAAACTTCAATATTTAAGTCACCCTTCCGTGTTAATCAATAAAAGGAATTGGCTACAGAAACTACAGAACGGACAATGAGCAGTGTTGATTACTATATCTCTGCTCGTAATCTGGGAGATCTCACAAAAACTTTGACTCTGTATAATAGTTACTATATTCATCCGACTTGACGAAGACCAGAACAGTCATAAAATATCAAATAAAGTCATATCTGGAAAGGTTTTTTTCATTTGAAATTAGAAACGGGTAAACTAAGCTATTAAGTTGAGCTCAAGGAGACTCAACTTCAGGATACACATATTATATACGCACACGTAGACCGTACTCATTGTACTTTTGAGATGCATTTGGAGTGGGTGTATTTTCGATCCGCCTACAGTTTAATGTACAAGTCTTGACGCAATTTGGGATTAAATGAGATATAATTGTCGCTTAAACGATGGAGGTCATATGTGTAAAATGAAATAATACTCATTTAAACTCACGAATCTACGACGGATTTAGGCTGCGTCTTTGCTATCTCACCTCACCATACTTTAGCAACTGTTAAGATATCGATCGACAGTAATTTAATACCCCAATGGCATCAGACCTTCCTCCTCCTGAATCCCAGATTTAATTAGGAATAAAGACTTATGTGGAAACTTGATGAGCCCAAAGTATTTCAAAAGGCAGGTGCATCTCCCATTTATTTAGCAAACTAACCAACTACCAGACTTTTGTGTGGTAGTAGTAGTAGTGCCACTATTTCATATTGCAAGTAAATCTGGATTAATACACATCTGCGAGATGTGGAATAAGATGATATTACAATGACCATGAGTGAAGCATGAAATAAAACTGCAACTTACAAGGTTTGTAAATAAGGATTGACAATCCGTAATAGGTTTCGTATGCAAATTGGTAGAAGGCGTATTTATCTTTTCAACTTTTAAATATTTACTTTGTTCGGGCTCACTCATCAGTCCAACTTTGAAGATGAGCTAGGAATCATGCCAATCTCAGGCTCGTCCTGAGCCCCATGTAATATTCCACAAGATTTGTGTAAAACAATAGGGAACAAAAACTACCTTAGAGAACTTGTACTAAAGTTTTTTACTCTTTGGTTTCAGGAATCAAACGCCACCGATCGTTCCAAACGACACTTCATCCGTATCAAGTGCCAAATCCGCCTTCACCCTCCGCATCCATTAACTTCATTGAGGATCCATTTTGGGACTATTACGACTACGACATTGAAGAAGGATCCTCTGGGTCTCCATCTGGCTCCCCGAAGACCACAGTTGTCTCCCGGATCCTGAGACTCACTCCCCGGGACTCCCTCCTTAGAATGTCCAGCCGTCGCAACCATTCCAATTCAATTAGAAGAACTCATCAAGCTCGCCATCATGAACATTTTACAGAGATGGAAAAACTCCTCAACATGCGATCTCACACACACTCAAACCGTTCAAGTTGTGAGAGAAGCCTTGGAGAAACATTTGACTATGACTTTTGTCTCAAGAATTACTCTAATTACAATTCTCTCTCAGACACAGAGCTCAATGAAATCGGGTCTAAATTTGATGTACAAGAACAAACCTCCCCGTCCGAAGACTTCTTGGTCCCCAGACGATTCAGCAATGAAAGCTCCCAGTTCTACAAATTCGCCACAGTCACTCCAATTAATTTGAGTCCAATCAACGATCCCCGGAAGAATTCTTCTTCCACCAACAACACAACCTCATTTATTTCATCTCCTAATGGCTTTACCACTCATTCTCGTAATTTACAACTGTTAAATGACCGGAGAAATCTAAACACACCTACAAAACCCGAGCGAAAAAGTCATAAAAACAGAAGATCAATGAGTCTCAATTCTTACGACGGCAAGAAACTCTTCTCCCCTCTGAGAACATACGTCGTTCTCATGAAGGAAAATCTCGTGCCAAAACCTAATAACATTAGCAATACTCATGAAAGAAATTCATCTTCTGCTAATCACACGGATTCTTATATGACACCACCAAACTCTGGAGAAACCTTGGAAGGAGATGCTCCTAATAATGCTGGGACTCTCAAGACTAATGGGAGCACATCCACAACCCCCAACCACAGAAAAAATAACACGTCGAGCGTCTTAATTAACTCTTCAGATTCCATACAACATCTTGGAGATGTGTACGGACAAAACTCTGTGACAAAATTCCACAGTCTTCCCAGAGAAAGAGTGATTCGTATAGAAAGAGATGGAGATTGGAGATCCACCCAGAAACCCGGAAGAACTTCTGAAGATCTAAAATTAAATAAGAATAAATCAACCATAGTAGAAATATCAAGTTCTCCAAAGAACATTCTTCCCCGGTCTTCTTTTGACGACTCCGTTTCTGGAAGAAACCTCTTTAATAATAAGAATAAGATTGAAAGATCCCAATCATACCGTGAGATCTCAGTTTCCAAGCCACATCTTTCAACCACCACCACCATCAACTCCACTGGTTCCTACGATCCTCAACAAGACAAGAAGAATCCTTTGAGAACTCAAGCTAGACTTGAAAAGAACAGTCATCCACCATCAAATGTGATACTCTCTGGAACATCAACTTTACCCTTAATTAGAAGGACAAAAGGGAAAATGACTAGTGGTGCTGATGATGGTGGCAATTTCAGTGGAAACTCTATTGGCAATAATATCTCCACTCAGAAATCCTCATCTCCTTTCACCGACTCTTCGTTTCTTCTTGATGACAAAGAAAGTATGAATTTGGTGCAAAACTTTCTACGAACTCATCATCAAAGCCCATCTTCCTCTACAGTTGATACCACTCGGTGTAATGGGACTACTAGTGGTTATACTAATAATCTTAATAATAGTGGGAGTAGTAGTCCCACTAGTGTGAACAGAACTAATGACAAACCCACTTCTCCAAAGAGAGAAAGCGTAGACTTCAAACTATCATCAGGCCAAATGATTAAGGACTCATCATCAACGCCCAGTGACTTTGTTCAAGAACAAATGAATGATTTCCAACATTTTCAACGTCAACAAATCCACACCTTTGATAACTACTTGAAACAAAGTTCTACTTTCCCGAGGGCTTTGCATAAGTCAACAAATTCTACTAGAGTAAGTCAAGAAGACGGGTTGACCACGTCTCCCAGCAATACCTCCAATACGACCCATGCTCGAAAAAGACTTGACTCTGAGCCAGCACGGAAGCACACATCCACCACAACTATCAACTTTTCATCAGATAACGCCAATAAACTAGGCAAACATTATGACAGCTTGGATGCATACTTTCACCCAACCACACCAGATCAATCACCAACCAATGAACGTATCGTACCAATAGTAGTTGTTAATGGAGTAAGCCATCCAGCTTCCGGGTGGAGTGCCACATTGCCTCATCCATATGTACGGAAGCACAGGCAGCAGAAAGCTACGTTTTTGGAGCAACAAGAAGTACCAGCAGACATTAAAGATAAGCAGCCTCGACTGCCTTCGTCCACACCTAAGACATCATCCACTATAAGGGATATTGAAAGGGAGATCGAGCGTGACATTTACTTTCAGAAAACCCAAAGTCTTGACCGAAGTCGGTCAGCTCATCAGAGGAAGCTTCTCCAGTCAACCTCAGTTTACTTCAATCCTGAGGAATCCAACAGTAAAGCAGTTGAAGACACACAGTCTCCCGTAAATAATGAACCATCACCACCACCACCAGTGGCTTCCCCAAGACTCAAAAGGAAAGCCAAGTTACTTCAAGCATCAACTCCGAATCTCAGTAGTAGCCACTCTACTAGTACCACCAACCCTATAACCTCTGGCTTGTCTTATAGCAATCCCAAAATAAATACGGAACAATCATCATCTCCTCTAGGCCAAGAGTATGTCAGTAGAGAAATGGGACCAAATTACCGAACATCTTTTCCCAACTCGTACAAAAACATTCCAACACCAAGTCGTTTGCCAAATGAGCCAAGACCAATGTTAACTCAGAGCAACGTAAAAGACTCTTCTAGTCCTAGTTCATCTTCCTTGCAACAACATTTCCAAGAGAATCAATCTAAAGATCGGCACAGTAGAGGAGGATCATCCTTTGATCCACAGATAACACAGCTTTCATCAAAAAATCGCGGAGGAGAAAGCTCCTCTACTGCGTTTAGTGATGCGAGACACGATACACTTACATCCATGAGTGGTTTCCCATCATCAGAATCAGAATTACCTTCACGTTCATCCTTCAACAAGTCCACCACTGCTTCATCAGACCTTTCTATCAATCAGTCAATTCAACAAGTTTCCCCAGAAGATCCAGCAGTAGCCGTAGCTCCAGTTGCTACTCCAAGAACCAGACGAAGGAACTCTATAAAATTGTCTACCGATGAAAGTGACGCGTGTTACACCAAATCCCATGAAACTCTTACAATGAATCAACCTACATTATTATCGGAAGCAGACACAAGTGTAATGAAATCAGGCACATTAAATCCACCCAAAGCTGTCCGATTCGAGCCACACGTAATACAAATGGAGCTGGAAAACGAGCGCAAGCATAATGAAGCTCGAATTAACACAACCAACATTAGTCATGGCATGAGAATACATAAACATTTTAATAACAAGCTCCAGGGACGAAGTAGCAATGATGCCGACGAGCTTAGTTATGAATCACAAACTCCAGTTACAAGTAATAATGATATCGATACTTCGTCTACTTCGCATTCTTCATCTGCTCAACAGTTGGCGTACATGAAAAGCAGAGGCAGTAAAAGTCACACGTATTTTTTCGCTGGCAACAGCCCTGCTACAAGAAGACTTCATCAGTTTCATCATCACGGAGGAGCTAAAAACCCAAAGAATTCCAGTGGGAATCCTGATAAGGATAAAAGGTCACGGGGATTTGTAGCTCGAGCCATTGCGAAGGTTAAAGGCAAATCGTCCACCAAGGGTACTTCAAACAAGCCCTTGAACAAGTCACAAGTTATCAATCAGAACAATGTGAGGTCGATTGAGACCAGAGATTCCATAACGTACATCTCCTCACCTCCAACTCATTCAGAAAAAGAACAATTCACCCTAGAATCACAAAGCTCCGACCAACAAGTCTCTTCTCCGTCATCTCCCTTATCTCTACAAGATAAGCAAAACCAATATAATAATGCTGGTGTTGTTGTTTCGGATGAATTTAAATCGCACCTTGTTGGTCGAACTGAATCATTCAGCAAAGGGATTCTAAAACACGACCCCGTAAAACAAACCAAAGATAATTTACAAACAACATCTCCAATTTCAACTCCACCAAAGAAACCAAAGAGGAAACCCCACATAAAAATGGAATCTTTAGGCTCATCACCTCCCACCAAACCAATAAGTCTAGTTTCAAGGAAAGACTCATCATTACCTCCAACAACATCCTCAACATCATCTCCTACATCTAATAACAATAATAGCAAGAAATTCCCAGGCTTAGAAATAGACCAACTAACGCCCAGCAGTAGTTCCTCTTCATCAAGTTCATATCTCTCCAACTTGCAAGAATCCTACGATTTCTTTCACGACTCAGAGGAATGCGAAAGTATTGGAGCTGATGATGAACAAGAAGATATTGAAGACGATCTTATAATCGAAAGTGATTGTGTTTTCAAATCATTCGAAGATGATGAAGATGCTGGTGAAGATTTCATATTTTATTCTAATGAACCAAGTCTTAATAATGAACAAAGTCTTACAGAGAGGAAATCAAGAGTAAGCCATGCATACAATGGACCAGGAATTATTCATCGTACTAATTCATTCAACAATTCAGACAAGCAAGTGAATTCACAACCATTTCTTCAACATCCTCCTTCTAGCGCCAGTACTAATAACACGAGAGATTACCATAAGAAAGGGGATAGTAGTAGTAGTAGTGTGCAGAATACGAAGGAACTTAATAAACCCAGTAGTAGCAGTGCTAAAGGGTTGGCGTGTACAAATCAGCAGGTGGAAAACAATAGAATTGGTGATGAGATGATCTCCCACCCTCACCACCACAACAATCTTAGCAATGCTCAAGAAGTCTTGGTAGAAGGGGTTGGTCTTAATCATAATAATACATTCACGCCTCAGTGTCATATAGAAAACTCTCCTGTAAGTAGGTTGAGTGACCCAACTAGCGGAAAGACTGGTATAGTTGTACAACACGAAGAACTTCTTGTACAAGAGCAGTTGAAATCTTATAAGAAGACACATGATAAGAAGGCCCATCATCAAGATGACTACTACTACAATGATGATACAAGTACAACAGCAAACAGTAGGTTGGTATATCAGAATTGCAATGATGAACACGAAGGTAACTCTACAACTACCTCTACTACAACTCCTAATGCTCCTGCTGCTGGTGGTGGTGGAAAACTTCACACTACAAATGCAATTCCTCATTCCTCCAAGTCTACCAAGACTAAGACTGTATCGCCTCAAGCTATCAAGTCCCCACATAACAATTGTACAAATAACCAATGGGACAATTTAATTGAGAACCATGATGAACATGGAGCAGCTCCCAACAACTCTTCGTCTTGTGAACAATCACAAAACATCATCGCATATGGGACAAACCCAATTGTTACTAAACCACAACAATCCTACGCTCAAGTAAATACCAATTCTAACAGTATCAGTGGCAATCATCAGTCTTCTAATAATTCACAATTTAAGAAGAATTCAGCCAAGAATTCCAACACCAAGAAGAATAATACCAGTCCTAACAAAAACAACAACAACCTGTTGCTTCCATCGTCTTTTTATAAAAGTCCGTACTTAAACCATCCATTTAAGACTAGTGGTAGTCCCAGTGAATTCTTTCCAGGTGGTGTGATAAGCCCTACTGAAGGGGTCTTATCAGACACCCCCACCACTTCTAGTGGATCTCCCATGTCTACCGTAGCCAGCAATAAGGAACCACTTGACCCTATTGAAAGTAACAAGTTCAAGTCCAGGGTTCTTGTTAACCCTGAAGAACAAGAAGTCTGTTCAAGTGAAACCCCTTTATTGTCTACTGGTAATAAATCTCAAACTAATTCTACCAAAAAGAATGTCACTCGTGTAGAAATCAGTGGAGATGTTGGAATCGTTACGAACGCCTCAGCTTTCCTTAACAGTAGGAAAGCTCAACTTAAGAAAGTTAATAATGAAGGGTTATGGAAAAATGACCCTGGTGCATTATCATCAGGTTTAACTCAATTGACTCGTCATAGTCATCATGACCAAGCGTCTTGTGGTGTGATTAGTGGTGGTGAAGTTGTGAAGCAGTGCGATGATAATGATAATGCAAGTACGATAAGTAACACAAGTGGAGTGGGAGGGGAAGATGAGACGGAGGAGGGTGTGGAGGGGATCAGTCCTCAAGGAAGTGGAAGTAGCGAATCCTCGTCGTCATGTAAAGTGGGGTCGTCATCGGAAGAAGATGGAAGTTCCGATTGGCATTCTGAAAGTACAAAGAATACTGTGATCTTCAGGGGAAAGAAGGAGTGGACACCTCCAAACAACGAAGAACACTTGTCATCACCAAATCCTTCTTCATTTCCATACAATTGTGATCCGGAAATACACATATCTAGTATTACCCTTGTCGACCGGAGTGATAATGTTAGTTCCGGAAGTACTGTGACATCTCCATCAGTGTCACCTACAACGAGTCAGCCTTCCCATCATCCACCCAACTCTATAGGTAGTATTAGTAATGTTGACTCTTCCAAGGAAAAACTAATAACCAAACAGCAGCAGCAATTTCGTCACGAGTCATTGCACGATAAGGGCAGTTCTGTCATCAATAGTAGTAGTGAGCTAATACAAGATAAGGTGGATAGTATTACAACAACCAATTCTGAAATCGACCCAACAACCAATAGAGATCACAATAGTATTTCCTCCTCTGAAGGCACACCAAGTTCTGTTGTAGCTTTGGTTGATTCTTCAGAAGAGTTGAGCAAGTCCAACGAAACTCTGACTGACTTGGATTTAGAAGACCACCACGTGGAGCCAATTGTACAAATGCCGGAAGACTTGGAGGAGGAGGAAGAGGGTCGTGGTGGAGGGAAGTCTGCAGTGATAAGACACGTTCCGAATAAAAGCAGTAGCAAAGCATTTCACCAGAGAAGGGAAAGTCCTGAAGGCCAAGAACAGGAAGTACCCACCCCCCATCCAGACGAGAAAGATTCAGTGTCATCCAAGGGAAGTGATGTGGGTTCCAGTAAGACTCCTACAAGTACAAATAAGAACAACGTCTTGGGTCTTCACGAAGTTGTAATACTAGAAGAAACCCAATCGCCGTCTCCCCCAGGATCATCATCCACATCATCAAATCCTCCTAAAAAACCTAGCAGTAATAACAAGGTCATCAGTAAATCCAAGATAAGCCAAGCAGCCCTTCTAAGTCAACTTAATCCTTCGTCAAGTCGATCCTCTCCTGATGGTCAAGACGCAGAGAGATCTTCAGACGGAGGAGACGACTCTACCACCACAGAACCTGATGTAGACTCTCCTACGCCAATGATTGAGCAATTTGATGTCACCTCAGACGATGACAGTTGGGTTGAAGAAATTATCTTTGAAGACGACGATGATGCAGACGTGACTGTCAAGTCTTGTAGACCTGTGCAACCTCCACCGCTTGACCTCACTTTGCACACAATAGTCGAGGAATCTTGTGAGGAATCTGAGGCAGAGAGTCACAGTGGACATTTTAATGAAGACCCTCTGCATAATCACGGCAGTAGTACAAGTAGAAATGCTCACGGGAGGAAACTATTGTACTCTACTTCAAAACAACAGCATGACAGTGAGCTGGAAAAGTACTTTAATTTTGGAATCTACGGGACTAGTGGGGGGACTGGAGGGGGAGGAGGAGGTGATTCGGGTGAAGGAAGGAACAATAGTTTGACTAATGATGAATCCGAGTTTTCAGATACTTTTAGTGAGTCTAGTTTTTCGATCCATGATGATAATGACTTGGTAGGAGGAGGAGGGTCGGGTGAAGGAAGCTTAGATGATGCGAACAATAGAAATCCTACTATTAGAAGATCTGCTAATGATGAAGCCCCCATAGACCCAGCTGAATTAGCCTCTTCCAGATTAGAGAAATACTTTTTCAACCTGGGCCTTCCTCAATCAATGATTAATCCTATTAGTTCCATCAATCAAGCTGCCGACTCGGATTCTGTAGGATCAGAGTCAGAATCGGATAACAGTGTGCTGGAAAACCGCAAGAAAGTTCTTAAACACCACAGGAGATCAGCAGACTTTGAAGATGAGTTTGGAGACAAAGTCTCTGATGAAGAAGAGGATTTTGGATTCGGCCAAGACGGATTCGACACAATTAAAAAGACATCTAGGAAAGTTAAGAAGAGTGGAAGTGAAGGTAATCTCTTAGAAAGTAGTGGCAATTCTGGAGCAACTGGGATATCTGGCAGTGGCGGTGGTGGTCCATCCAGCTCTTCCAAGTCTTCTGAGAACCTTACCACCCCTGCAGGTGGATCAGCGTCTTCTGGAAGAACATCTCAAGATAGAACCGATGGATTGTCTCCAGAAATCATCAATCCCACATTAAAATCATCTACAAACTCTCAAGCTTCATTGAATGTCAAAGGTGACTCCAAAAAGGACAAACTATCCCTCCAACCCAAACTGTCTAATGGAGGGAACTCCTCCAAAGAAGAGTCTGGCTCCTCAACATCCCCAACATCTCCACCCACCTCATCCTCCCGCAAACTAGGAAAGTCCGGAGACAAGCCCGTCATAAAGGTTAATAGAAGTAACAGCTTTACTTGGAGTTCAGATGAAGAAGTTAACATAATGATGTCCAAACTCCGAGCTCTTATTAAAAACCTCATCAAGTCTAAAACCGACTCTAATGCTAATGCTAGTAGAATTACCAATAGTGCTGCTGCTGATTCCACATTGTCTACTAACCCTGATGTGTCCAATGCTTCCAATATTAACACCACAGATAAGGACAAACAACTAGCTTACTTGGAGAGTGAACTAATCCGACTCATGAAAACTGAGAACCTAAAGAACATCGTAGAGTACTTTAGTTCAGAAGAAAGTGATGTTGATGATGTGTACAAGTTCATCAAAGTAGTTAAGGATAAGGAAGCAGGTAGTGGTAGGGGTGACCTCAACGACTTGGCTTTAGATTTGCAACGAAATCCTCACCTTCTGGTTAAGACACTTCAGTCCACAATGTCTCAAGAAGAAGAAGACGATGATGAAGATGGAAGCTCTTCGTCTTCTCAACTGACCCCGACTGGAAGTCCAGCTCTCCTCGCAAAAGTCATGCATCACATTGGAAATCGCTTAGCAGTTTGGATGAAAGATGAAAATGCCCCTGACGATGATAACAATGATGACAACGTTACTCTCAAATGTGCACAGAGTGTTAGTTCCGACCTCAACGAAGATCGATTCAGTTGGAAAGGCAGTTTTGAATCTGCTCTCGCTGCTAAAAGACAAAGTGTCGGATCAACTGATTCCATCTCGAGCTCTGATTTCACTCAAGATAGGTATGGAAATATACCCCCTTTAAAGACTGTCTGTGGTGAAAGTATAATATAACTAATATGACTCCATTTATAGGTCAATCCTTAGATCATCTTCACTCCATCACCTTGCAAACTCATCTCATCATTTAGGACAAGTCGAGGAGAACAAAGAAGAGGAGGAGACAGCTTCATCCCTTCCAAGGATGACAAATCTATGCAATTCTTTACCAAGACTTAATCAGCCAAGCAATCTGGCCATATCTCGGGCACACAGTTTAGTCATGTCTTCAGGAAGACTGAGTTCGTCTGGGGATCCAGACCAAATTCAGTCACATCCCCATTCACATCACCAACAGAAACTACCCTCAGGGTCAATCGGTCCTATTAAATCTGCCAGATACCGTCCTCCAGGTTTCCAACCTGTCAAGAGTAAACGCATTGATGATGATGGCACCAGCAGTCCTACAGCTACTCTCAGTCAGTCCACACCCGTTTTAACACAAGATCCGGGTAACCTCAAGGTACACAAGGACATAATTCATATTAATTTGCCCGAGCTACTTCCTAATGAATAAGCTTTTGATGACATCATCGCCAGATTCATTGGCTCGTGTTTCATAATGGATCCTTTCTATTCCCCTATCTAGGTCAGAAGTGATTCCATGGGAAGTATTTTCCACGACACAAAGCCCCACATTTGTGTCAAAGGACAAGTTGAATTCGGCCTTCAGTACAATTACAAACTCGCTTGTCTTGAAGTACGAGTCAAGCAGTGTCGAGATCTTGCTTCTGTAGATAACAAGAGGAATCGATCTGACCCGTAAGTCTGGGATTACATTAACATACATAATTAGTTTATGCTCATCCTAAAATTGTTATTGCCTCTCTAATTCGTATAGGTATGTTAAAGCTTACTTGTTACCTGATCGTTCCAAAGGAGGAAAGAGAAAAACTAAAATCAAGAAGAACACTTTGAATCCCGTGTTTGAAGAGATTCTCAAGGTAAGCCAACGCTTTGTGCTTAATGACTCTTCTAAACTCTTACTAGCAGTACTGTAGTACGATATGCTACACGATCTTCACTTCATCCAATGTGTTCTATATAACGAAGGATTGACCCAATTTATCTTTTTCCAGTTTCCCCTGACACTTTCAGAGTTACAAACCCGAACTTTGTGGCTGAGTGTCTGGCATAGTGACACTTTTGGGAAGAATGAATTTCTCGGTGAAGTTCTGGTCGAGCTAAAGGACAGAGTTTTCGACGATCCAAATCCACAGTTGTGGGATTTGCAGGAACAGGTAACTTTAATCTTGTAACTATTTTACTTCATATTACACAGGAATAGAATGCATTCATACGAGACAAGAATTTATGTCTCAGGAAGTAAATACATGTGCAACCTCATATTTATCACAAAGCATATTAAAACTTATCTAGAGACCATTATTACATTGCAAAATGCAATTACTCTCTGCAATTACAAAAATTAACTCTAATCCTACAAATTACAGTCCGGCCAAACTGAAGACATGCCTCGAGGAGATGTTGTAATCGCTCTCAAATGGCAACCCAAGACTGAAAATACTGGCAATTTGTCAGTTCTAGTTAAGGAAGCTAAGAACCTTGCTCCTGTCAAGAATGGAAGTCCCTCCACATTTATCAAGTGGTATGTTTCATGATGCACATGCCTTTGTAGATATCTTGTACATTATCTATTTATTATTATGGTGCAGTAACATGCTGCACTTAATGTTACCTAAATTATTAGTTTAATTCTTCAGTTTTATTCAACTCTTTCCCAGATACTGATCTTCCTCTACTTCTACAGAAAAAAGATTTGCATGCACAAACACCCCCTTCTTCTTCTTCTGTAAAAACAGAGATCACTTCAGGGAAAAATTGATTTCACTGCTCTTTATTATTGCAATTTTTATCCTTTAGACATTCGCTTCCTCTGGCTTAGAAAAACATTATTATCAAAGCCAGAGGCATTAAGTAGATGAGATCAAAATATACTGTTGGTAAGTTCTTGGGTTCTCTCTTCATGAGATGTGGCAGTTGGTTGTGCTGTACTACTACATTTTAATTTATAACAGGCTTCTTAATCTACATCTTCTTTGTCCTTATCTTTCTTCTGTATGTCCCCGTTACCCGTGCTTATCTAATCTTCGCCGTTTACTATATATGAGCCTAGTATAATTGTAATATGACTCTTTCAGGCTTACAAGTGTCTTATTACGAGTACTATTAAAGCTTATTTTTACACGTAACACGCTGTGGTCAACTCGTTCATTGTACTTATACGAGT
>JAQGAB010000497.1:0-26236 GCA_034696565.1 Isotomurus graminis | reverse complement strand
AGTTTCAACAAATTGTCTTCAGCGTTTGCGGAGCTGGTGAGTTAATCTTGAATCTTTAATAACTAATTAAGTCGTTACACTAAGTTTGGATATTGGTTAGTTGAATTTTATTTTAATATCAGATTTCCCGAGATTATCCTTGTATGGAACCTCCTTTACGGGATTGGGTTTTGCCGATGCCAATCTAAACTTGAACTTAGAGGTCCCTGAACCAGATTCGAGCTCTCCAGAAATTTCCAAGCAGTCCAACGGTTCATTAGCTGGTCCGGAGTACGTTTCTCATCTTATAACATCTTTGGAAAACAACAAAATTATAACGTATGTTCACTTATATGCTACAAGCACGTTAAATACAGCGTAAGGAAAGAACCTTGAGCTTGAAGTTTAATTTTGAATTGATATGCTATAGAAATGTGAAGGAGCAGTATTCGGGAAAGAAAGCGTTCGCATCATTTGATTTTGAGTATCAATCTATCATGTACGCGTGTGTTCTCACCTTAAACAACCGGACTGCCACCAATGTTACGGAATTGTTTGATGAATATCACAAGCTTGAATCTCGTCTCGGCCCATTAACTATTGGTTTAAGGACTCTAGCTAAAGTAAGTATAGATTTAAGCTTCTAATTATTCTAATAATAAAGTAAAAGCCTTTAATTCTTATGTGTGTTTTCTATAGGAAATGGCAATCGACGATCAGGAGAACGGTTACCTTCCGTCTCACTGTTTTACTATTATGGCGATTCATTACATGCAAGCAATCAATGCAATCCCTGTTCTTAACGAGTTGCCCCACGTAGCTCTCACAAGGATTTTTGCTAGTACGAGTTGTGCTATTTAAATAGTTTATATTTGTATGCGTATACATTCTAAACAATTTTTTCTCTAATAGCTGCAAACGAAGCTTTATATGGGGGTTGGAACACAACCAACAATTCCCATATAGGCAAACTGTGGATAGACATGCTCCGATATTATGCTTTTGAATTCGATTACAAAACAACAGTAATCAGTATTTCAAGATCAAACGTGCGTAAGAAAGATGAAAAATGCTGGAACAGGTGGATTTGCATTGAAGGTATGATATAGCTTATGTAATTGACACATATTAGGCAAGTATTAAGTATATCATAATAGCATTGCTTGCTTTCATAGATCCGATATTGCAAAACGCAAACCTAACTCGAAGCATGACCAACAAGACATGCGATTTTGTTGTGGATCGTCTTCGTGCGGCTTATATATACTTTGCGATACCTCGTTGCAAAGAGGGGACCTTGTATGATGCAGTCAACCCTGAGCGTTTCTCTAATAGACCAGACACTTTTACAAGAATCATCCATGTAATCGAAGATGGCAGCCAGTATCCTGTGCTAATTCTAGACGGACCCAATGCTGAAAACTATAAGCCCAACGGCGTGTGTCGTTCTATACGGTTGGATATGATCAGGCGTTGTGACGATTATGACGGATCGTCTGAAATCAAAGTTGCGCTGCAAACAGATGGTTTTCAGAAAGTTGGAAATTTCTTACCTATACCTTCATACGACTACAAATTCGAACATCTACGAAATCTTCCAGGCCAGGTACACATTTCATGTTGCGTTTCGCATGTACGAACAGTCTAATAAACCTCTTGTTCGTAAACTAGAATCCACCTTTGGCATGCAAATCTTGTGGATCAGACTCACATGTGAAAAAGAATTGCCCGGACGAAATTCTTCCCCAAGTGTCACCCATGGAATGGCCCTCTGTAGATGTCATGCAGAAAATTTCACATGCCCTTTGTATGAACTTTGGTAAGAGAGATAGCGGATAACTTGCATATTACTACTGGACCGTGTCTTACTTTCTTGAATCACTTGTCTTTTTAGAATCGGAGGTCATTCTGGAATCGGACGTGGCATTGCGGAAAATAATTGCCTCGGAATTACTCGAGATTTTGAGGACAAACATTCCAATGGTGAAGCTGAGTTTATTTGGGTCGACTATGAATGGATTTGGACTGAAAAAATCGGATCTAGACTTATGCCTGACCTTCTTGAATGACGTAATTATAATACGATAATAATATCTTCGGCTTTAAGAGGGGTGTATCTTAATTCTTTTGTGGATTCTAGAAAGGACAAGAAGAATTAACCCAACAAGGCAGTGACGCTACTACTACGTTGAAAAAGATCGTTTCAGCATTGAAAGCTAGTGGTATGTTTGCTGACATAGTTGCGATTGCGTCTGCTAAGGTCCCTATTGTTAAATTTCGTCACAAACACTACGGAATCGATGGCGATATAAGCCTTTACAACATCCTTGCGCGAGAGAACACTTGTTTACTACAAGCATACTGCCAGATCGACAAGAGAGTACAGGTGTGATAGTGTGATTTAATGGTCGAAAGTACGTCTACTGTTCGGTTAGTAATATTTAGCTAATATACAGGTGCTGGGACTCTTTCTGAAGAAGTTTGTGAAAATCTGCGATATCAGCGATGCGTCAAAAGGAAGCTTGTCTTCGTATGGTTATATTTTGATGCTGATACATTTTCTGCAACAGGCCTCCCCTCCTGTTCTCCCTGTCCTTCAACAGGTATGTGCATCGATTTCATTTAGCTCATTAACTTTTACTTAAAATGTTTTATAAATTAGTTCCAGAGACCTGCACAGCTCCAGCGCACTTTTCCAGACACGTACTTCTTTAAAGATGCTCATAGAGTTGTAAGTCATGACTATAGGTTTTCTTGTACAAAATCGGATCTCTGACTTAGTGTGTGTAAAATAGAAACAAGAATGGGACCATGTGGAGAATACAAATCATGTGGTAGTCTTGTGGCTCCAATTTCTGCAGTATTATGTAGAAAAATTCGACTTCGATAAGTATGTTGTTTCAATCCGGCATACAGAACCGCTGACGAGAAAACAAAAAGGTTGGATGACGGAGTCAATTGCTATTGAAGATCCATTCGATACCACCCACAATTTAGGAGCCGGTTTATCCAGTCGCAGTAAGTGACTTGACAATAATTAAATTCAGTATTTTGAAAAATGTGTCAAGTAGGATTTGTTTTTAATTTAGTGAGCAATCATATTCGTAAGGCGTTCATAAGAGCCCGTGAGCACTTCTTTAGGCCACCACCAATTGGCCTGCTAATTAACAATTACTTGGTAAGTACAAATCTCTCGATAATAAATGAAAAACTTAATTTAATAATGATACATGTTGAAATTGCAGGACTACTACATGTACGACAGTGAATTGAGAGGCAGCGATCCTCCTATTGACAGGCAATGCAGAATATGCAGAAAAATAGGTCACTTTGCCAGGCGATGCCCGTCGATGGGGAGAGGTGGAAATGATTTAGATTCGGACGATTCCTCAGATAGAGCAACTGGAAATGAAGGTTCTCCTGAAAAAAATACCATCCGGGAAGAGTCTAGCAAAATTTCCGACTCAGTGACTCTACTGACTAATCATTTAAACACCCAACGTCCAGAGCAAATAGAAGCATCGATTTTTTCTCCCCTGATTGCTTTATCGAACGATGAGACATCGAAGTCGAAGGAAGTTGTGATTTCCCACGGACATCACAAGACCAGGTCACCTCCGCCGACTTTATCTAAATCAGAAGATTTATTTGGGGCTAGGGCTAACAGAGCTCGTATCATCGAATTAACTGGCCAGGCTCCTCAGGACGTGCTTATTGCTGCTAGTAAGTATAGAACTGGATGTTTTTCTGCGCAACAAATTGAAGAACCAGAATCAATTCCATTCAGCTCTGATAACAACTTTGCTACAAGTACAACTCATAAAGGTATTATTACCACCCGTTTCAGCATTAACCTTACTATATAGTAGAAATGCAACATTAACTGTGTTGATTAATGTAGATTTGGCATACCAAGAGACTGATTTGCTGCACACAAGAATTGATGCACTGACATTTCAAGACATGATTAGAAAATCTAAAGGTGTATCGTTCGCTTCACACCTGACGAACATGGTCAAAGAAGCTGAAGTACACTATGGGCGAGATACTGACGAGGAACCAACTATGCGTGCACCACTGACTTACGCCGATGCAGAAAGTTCATTGCACAACAACTTCGGAATGGCAATGCCGCGTGCCGTAATACCACATAATATGATAGAATCAAATTCGTATCCACAGCAGTTTGCTCGACCGATGCACGAAGCTGCCTATGCACATCCACAGAATGCTTACCCAAATATGCAAAACAACAATGACTCCATGTTTGGAACCTTCCCGGTGCATGCATTATCTGCCCCACCACCAGGATTCACACAACTAAGCACGCCAATGCGTCCCGTTTTCAACTACTGTGGACCTGTCATGTCTTCAAGCGTTGGTGGTGAGATCAGGGGTAATCTTGCGCATCAGGCAAATCGTGGACTTGAGAACCGGCTGCCAGATAACTTAGGTGTTCGAGAGCAGCAATACAGAATTCCAAACCTGCCTATGGGCGCCTCTTTCCAAATGAGCGCTGATTCGCAGATGTTAATGGACGCATACGCCAAGAAAAGCGGCTTACCAATGCCGTTACCTCAGCCCAACTCGGCGCCCATGATGTATGGGATGCAACCTGAGTTCCAGCAGCAAGTCATGTTCACTCATTTCATCCCTAACAATTCTGCTGCAACAAGCCAAGGACAGTTTGTTCCACAACAAAATATGGCTCAAATGAGTCCTCCTCAGACATCTTTTGCTCCGATCTCTCAGACGACATCATACTCGCAAATGTATAATCATATCGTTCCTATGTCGCCGTATGAACCAGTTGCAACTTCTTTTGCTCCCCCATCCTCCTACGCTGCGGATTCAGTCGCATCTGCTTACTCCACATCCTCTGATTATGGAGCTGTGAATGGCGGAACTGTTGTGTCGAACTCCCTCGCTTTCATGCATTACCCCCCTCCAAATTCTGTCGTACGACCTGTCAAGCTCAACAACTTTAATCAATAGGACTCAAAGTGACAAAAATGTTCGATCAAGATGTTCTGCCGAAGATGCATCATCCATAACTTCGAACTCTGCTCTCCGAAGTAAATGGTTATTATTCTTATAGTACAACCATTAATTTTCTATAATCTTGGTTACTTCGAATCAATGTCCACGCTCAAAAGAAAGGGTTTAGATAGTTTACATTATAAGACTGCCCAGTTAACACACATACACACATTCCGGAAGGTACCTACTGAACTAATGGACTTGTTTGTTACCAAGAGTAGGTTATTTTCAAACCCTTTTAAAATAAGGCTACTTTTATGAATTAACGTCAAAACATTTCCACTATTATGTTTTAACTCTTCGAAAATAGATTGATTTTACTTAATGAACCAACGCAGTACAACACTGACCCTGTTATCAAATTGACGTCGGTAAATCCTGTCTTCTTGTCTTTTCATTGTTGTGACCTGAAACAGAGACTTCTTACATTCGTTGATTGTACACGATTTCGCACTCAAGCTATTACGACAGAGTGGGTGCTCACTGAAATGTTGTGAAATTATTAAAGTTAGCGAATCTTCGTTACTGCTTTATAGTATCGTGTTAGGAAAACGAATAAAATGTAACGTTTTAGAACTTAGAATTTTCAATGCGTCTAAATCCATTAAAAATTGTAATTTTTTATGGATAAGATTTTATGAAAATAAATATGAACAGCACGACACTCCTTAATGTGTTAATTTTGGGTTTATTTGTCACTACAAGATAAGTAGTTAGTAATTATCGCTCGTGTTTGATTTTATACGCTTTCTTCCAAACCTCGCAAAGACACACTGTAGAATGAAATCTGTAAAAGATAGCTAAAGGCATAGATATTCGAGTGATAATTGTCCAAGCCCATACTCCGTAGAAGTGCAAGAGGTACGGGTGACTGTTTCCTCGAGACTTCTCCAAAGCGTTCACAAGCCACATTGCGAGATTAGTGATGAGCAAGAAAGTCAGAATTTCTCGACCAGGTTTCTTCCGTCGGTGTTCATCTGTGGCTGCAACTATTGAAATTCACATAGTTCTGTACAATTCTGCTTAGTTTTCAACTTTTACGATTTAACCTACCTCGTTTAGACGCATCAAGGATAAATAAAGTCTGCATACACAATTGGACAAGGCAAAGAATCGGAATAATCAGTACAAGTCCGTCATGCTCTATTATAGTTAAGTGTCCTCCGATGATACAAAACACGTTGAAAACGAATGACCCTGATTGAGCGACGATTAATAGGATGTTATCCAACTCCAAGTTCTTTCCTCCATCATATCGCAACTTTCTTAGCTGCATTACAATACCATATGAGATTATCAACTTTCTAAGATAACTAGGTATTTCAGTTATTAGTTTGCATACCCGGCACATTCCAAATAACACAGCGAGTATGGAAGTCGAGTACAGAATGACTTCCGTTATGTTGACCACGAAAGTCGCTAGCTCCACGTGATCTTGATGTTTCATAAAGACAAAGTTCAGAATGAGACTCATGATTGTCATCACGAGAAAGAATATTCCAATGAAGAATCCTTTATTGGACCCTGCACAATCTACGGAGTAGTGATGCGGACTACGAACCGCGGACTTGTTTGTTGTGGACTACAAATGGGATCATAAAATCATTAGCTGCTCTGCCTCCTCTGGAGACATCACATCATCACTTAGAAGCCTAAAAATAGCTTTGTATAACTTACAACGAGAGATTCAGTAGTAGCTGACTTTTTCAAAGTAATCGCTGCGACTCTTCTCTGCGCCATACTTTTCCACATGACGTAGCAAATAGCAGCGCAAATCAGGGAGTACTCGATAGTACAAGGGAACAAAAATGGGGAAGCGGAGTCCACCAGAGATCCAATGATATTTGCACGACCACAGTCGTACATCGAATGAGGTCCTTTCAGTCCCCGTCTAGCTCTGCTGAGAAGGTCACTCATACCTGACGACTCATTTAATTTGTTAGTATAGATAAGTTCATTATCTCTCCAAGACTCTCCCAAGGCAGGCAGAATCATTCCACCAGACGCAGACGACGACGACTGGACTCCAATCCCAAAGATACCTTCCAGAGGCTTCACATATTCCTGATTCACTCCGTGTCTCAAAGTAATTGTTCGATTCTCGGGGTCGTAAAAATGATTTATCTCATGTTTAGTCTCTTGAACAAGGACATTAAGCCACACACACAGATTCGTCCCAATCATGTGCATCAGTCCAAACTGCTTCACCAAGCTTACTTTCGATATAGCCATTCTCGAGTTTAGGAAGATGAAATACATTTGCATGAATGTAAAAATCATCCGTACTGCTGGAGTTATTGCTACCATGTAATTGTGACATTTGGTGTCGGGAACCAGTTCAAAGTACTGGCCGAATTCCAAGCCACTGTAGATCATGGATCCAATTCCTGTCCAATTATATTACACTAGTAATCTAATAGTAAAATGCCATAAATTCAACTCTGACAGCTTATTTAGTTACCAAATGCCACAGCTCCGATTCGCAAGTAGAAACTTCCAAAATGAGATCTCTGTCCGAGAATATAGTCTTTCCCATCTGACTTCTCAGTCACAGATTCGCTCTCACTTTTCATGCGTTTGACGCTCCTTTCCACGCAAGGAGGAGGATCTCTGTATGGAAATATTCCATTGGTATTGGCAGAAACATAACTTCCGTCATGATTAGCCCTGGGCATGATGGCAGGTTGAGGATTGTCTGGCAGAGGTGACAATGTGTCTGTGTCCTCAGCCTCTCCTGAATCTCTGCTATCGTCATCATCGTCATTCTCATCTTCTGATTCAGGAGGACTCGAAGAATCTTTAATTCCTCCAATCTCAACATCCTCATCCCCCACTCCTTTCTCCATGATCTCTTCTGAATTCTTAGTCACCGTGTGAAGCCTCGTCTTGATGGAATTAACACCTGGATAGTTCATAAATACTGAACAATGGGTAATTATACACGAAGAAACACTTTAATAGGCAAGCAATTAAAAGTCAAGGAACACAGTACATAACTAGTGCCTAAACTGCTATATAATGTGTTTAGCACCTTACCACGACTTATCTCACGAGTTGCTTTTTGCTTGATCACATTTGCAAAGATCCATGTCATGAATAGGATACTCACGAAGTAGAGGTACAAATAGAATCCCTGAAATATAAAATATACACACTCGTTTTAACCTGGAATTAGCAACTTCACTTGTTATATCCTCATACACAATGGATTAAGGATTGTTGATAGACAATTAAGTGCTTTCCAAACCCCCAATTAGGCGAAATAAAAATTAATTATCTTCGTCTAAAAATATAATCACAAACTTAACTCACATCATAATATGCTGGTGGAATATACGAAGAAATGACTTCGGCCAAAGGAAATCCAATGCCCATCACAACCAGGAGTTTTGCGTATAACGCTGAGACCACGCTCCCCATACTTGCACTGCAGATTAAGCGATATCATAGGAACATTAACAATTAATAGTTCTTTCAATATGAAGTAACCTTCACCTCTAAAACCGAGAGTCTTACTTTCCCTGCTGCCTTGCAACCTCCGGGTCCACTTCCTTCCGCTTCTTTCTGCTTGTGTACTCAGCTTCAACATCGTCTCCTAGGGAAGGGTCGAAGGTCGCCTTTCTTCCAGGAAACAGTGACCCTCCTCCAGTCCACCTGAATGTCAGTAGATCATAACAGATTACTTATTCAGTTTCAGTAATCTAGAGATTACTAGAATGAATCGATTTCTGGGTCAATGTGAGACTTACCCAGTGAGAGATCCAGATCGCAAGCGATTGATAATCATCGCTGCAGAATTTCGTCTACCTTGAGACAGCATCTGATCTATTTGTTGGGACCATTTGCTCTGCCTCCGACCATGAAGACCTCCACCAAGTCCACCAGGATTACTAGGACATCCATTATAGTTGTTGTGACTCATCTTGCGACCCTGTAGGAGCTTTGCTTTCTCCTTCCAGCCTTTCCTCCAGTGTATAATTAACTACACTGCGTAAATCTTTGATAATCTCTCTCTATAAACTGTCCAGTAATCCTCTAAATGTCTTTATATTTGGCTTCTCGTTGAAAAGTGCACCACACGTTGATGATTAAATGAGAAACTCATGCACCAACGGAATGAACGAATGAAAATGCAGATGGTCTCAGGTATACAACTACAACACAAATCGTTAAGAAGCTTATCAACACAACAAACTACTTATTAGTACTTGAACTACTTAAAACTGCATCTCAACCTGGAAATAAATCTATGCGGTAAGTTAAATAATGCCGAGGATAGAGACCACTCATCCCATGAATGAGATGCTCTTTGGGATGAATTTGAGACACGACTGACTGAGTAGACTACTTACTTTCTTATTTAGCAATCTAATGAGCCCACACAACCATATTCCATAGTATTAACAGCTCGTTGGAGAGCCATGTACTTGCTAGCAATTAAACGCTCTACTCATATGAGAGACACACGCTTAACAACTCCGTTGAGTCCAGGATAAGCTATGTTAATTGATACCTATGCACTTGGCACCTTTGCGCTACTTCGCCATAATTTCAATTGGACTTTTTAACTTTGTAATATTGTACCACACACACACACGACACATCATGAGACTCGAAAGATATATACATTGGCTAGGTTAAGTACGACAAGTAGTCTTCTTATACAATTCTCATATATAATTACCTTCTTACATGGCAAGCACTTCTATTTTAAAATGCCCAGTGATTAACAACTCTCTTGAACTTCAATATCCCTGATTTAATTCACTTTCATGTTATGCACAAGACTTTCTTTGATTTCCACGGACTGACCTGAGCATACTTAACTTCTCATTAACCCTACTTTCCATCCACACCCGGATAATTCTGATTTATCCCTGATTGACACCCCAATCAATCAATCATCCATTACCGACACTTTCAATCCTAAAAAAATCTCCGATCAGCCTCTCCTATGTATATTCTACTACGCGCATACAAACTCACACCCGATCTGAATCTCTAGTGACGCAAGAAAGTTGCTAAATATTATGCACTAATTTATTCACTTCGAATGTATTCAATAATCTAGGTGAGATTGCCGATTGCTTATTGATTAGCACACTGCACGTGCTCCCACGATATTATTGAACACTCTGTGTATATTTATTGGTCACTTGCAAACGGAATCTCGAGATATAATCTCCCCCACACGCTCACTTCGACAAGTTGTCCAAATTAATAAGTACACAGAAGTACACTAGTAATACAAGCACAAGAGCACCACGGGTCTCATATATTACAGGGCGCAGAATATTGGTATATGGTCCGTTAATGAAATGAAAGTTTCAATTAACTCAAAAGTAATAAAGCAAAAGGTACATGAGCATTTAAACATTTGAGATCTGTGAAACAGATTACATGGAAAAAGGAAGACGGTGAAGGAGGAGTGGATGATTGCATCGAGATTCTTATTAAGGTGGATGTTTAACTTTTTGTATTACAAACTATTCGTTGAGGTAGTCTGTACCGAAGATGATGTCCGTGTGGTTTAATTGACTCGCAGTAGATAAATTTATGTTCAAAGTTTATGATTTTGATACACGACCTGTTGTCACGAAGTTGTTCAATAAGTGAATGTCTTTTAGGGTGACTATGAAATTATATTATGTTTGTTTGTGAAACAAGCGAATGAAAAACAATAAAGAATCATGAGACAGATTTAGACACAAAAATCCCATGAAATATACACTCATTGGTAATATTAATACTTTGTGTGCTTGTGGGTAGCTTTTGCATTGTAGTGTATGCTTAGTATGAAAATATAATTGTGTGAGAGATATCTTCACTTAAATTAATAGAGATCGCTTGGAGCTTAAGTGCTGACTTGCTACGAGATTTATTGCCCAGCCTACACTCTCTAGTCTCATGAATATTGTGATTAACACTACAGAAGCGCTGCGTATTCTAGTGACCTTTAAGATAATTGTTTTGAACTAATGGGAGCTGACAAATGCTCCTCGTGTAGAATGATATGTGTATGTATGCAATTTTTATAACTGTACTTCTAAATAAATAAAATGTAGCTGGTGTAAACTGCAATTCGTCAGTGGTCTTGGTGACTGAGTTTTCCACAACTTCCAGCTACAGCAGACCAAGTGATAAATGCAGCTTCCGATTCCAGACAACACCAATTCGCGTCTAAATTCTATAAGTGCTTAGAATCCGGAGAGAGATCGGGTTGATTCCAGACTCCGCTCATCAATTCGGCCCAAACTCCGGTCTAAATTTTTCGTACTGATTGAACAGCTTGAAAGCGTATGTTAATGTCACTCGTAGATTTACAAGCGTAGAGTGTTTCATGATAAGCTTGCATTTCCTTATATTGCTTGTGTTCCACTTTCCATACAGTAATAAGTCTCAGCAGTCATGACTCAGCCATCCTTCGACGATATGGGCAAATCCTGCCGGGACTTCTTCAAGAAAGGATTCTTCTTCAACCTACTCAAAGTCGATGTCGAGAATAAGATTGCTTGTAACAGTATAGATAGCAATGCCACCGGCACGTTTAATCGAGAAGATAAGGCTTCCTTAGGGGAGTTCGAAGCAAGAGGATGCATCCCTGAGTACGGAACTTCCTTGAGGGCAAAGTGGGACACGAATAATATTCTTACGGGTGGAGCTATCGTCAAAGACAAGATTCTCAAGGGACTTCAAGTAAGTCAAGAAGTCTTTCATCTGAATCTATAGTTCATTGCTAATTATTTTGAACTAATTAATTTCCTATTTTGCTCACACAGGTCCTTTTAGATGGCCAGCAAAACATAGACACTGGGATGAAAACTGCAGGTGTAATGGTCAGGTACGGAGTAGACTGTGCTACATTTGACATAGGAATATCTGGAGGAGATGAAGCTAACTTGCTTCTTAAGGGATCTCTAGTCATGCAATGTAAAGAGTTCTTAGCGGCTTATCAGTTTAAGTACGACTTGGATGAACAAGCCCTGAAAGCTAGCAATGTAGCTATGGCCTACAATGGTCTCTGCAATGGACTCAGTCTGTATGGCACTGTCGAAAACTCCCAAAGCGCGTATGCAGCTATGAAGTATAAAATAAATAACTGCTGGGAAGCTGGAGTTGAAGGGAGTTACACAACTCAACAAGACGTCCCTGTGCCTTATACGTTTGCTGTAGCTTCCAGATACAGAATCAATGAGTGCACTGCGTTTAAAAGCAAAGTAAGGGACACGGTGACTTATGAAAACAAATGCATACTGAATGAAATTTGCTTCTTCTAGCTTGACACGGAAGGAAAGGTTGGAATCGGTTATGAAATCACGGCTACTCCAGGTGCTAAGATGACATTGTGTGCATTGCTTGATGCTAACAACTTTTCCAATGGTACTGGACACAAGGCTGGATTGGCACTGGAGTTTGGAAAATGCTGAGACAGAGTATTCGAGAGAGTAACCATTGTAGCTTGACAAGACTAAATCCTATGTATTCTACGCGTACCAAAATTAAACTTTTGTAGCACAAAGTACTTTAGTTGATTAAGCTATCACATTTATTGATTTCGTACAGTAGAGATAACTTGAGACAAATGAGTTTTTAGTCAGCTTCAAATCATTTATAGACTATCGTGGATCTATAATTAATCAGGTTATAGTCCGATGAAAAAGTTTGCGCGCAAACAAAGGAACCTTTAGAAAGATAACTTTCCTGATAACGAATAGCAAGCCGGTTTCTCTGTAAACTGAAAGACATTCAACCACATTTACGGGTCCAATGCATGCGCATAATATTGAAAAGACAAATATATATATTCTACAACCTAAAGACTTTGAAATCGAGCGGAAAGTCTTAATAGTACCAACACCACTGCGAGTTTACATAAATATCGGCAAGTCAATCAACCTGCGTCACTGGATTCATTCAACGATCAAATAAATCTCACTATCATTTTGTGGTAAGGCAGGGTTCACAAAGACTGCTTCAGACTATTACAAACTTTAACGCGATTAAAACAGTACAACAAGAACAATAAATGGGCGTGTACAATTTAGGTAGAGACGTTTCACGAGCACGATCGATATACAATTTTCAGGAAACACAAGAACGTTATAAACTATTAAATAATGCTTATCTTGACGCTATGCATTAAAATTAAGAATAATAATAAATTCATAACGCATTCGCTTCCAGTTAATTAGATTGCAGAACTTCTTGCAAAGATTGTTGCAATTCAGGGGGCATGGACGTAACACAAGCTTGAAACAAGCCTACGTTCCCCTGTACCATACGAAGAAGGTTCAGTAATCTAGGTTTGCAGGGAGATTCCTCAGGGAGCGACTTTCTGTAGAATGTTTCCGCAATAATATGGACGATTCGTGGTAAGTTTGACCCTTCTTGCCCTAAAACAAACGGGGAATTGGCTTCCAGGAGGTCACAGAAAAGTCCATAAACGGAGTTCATTTCATCCTTGTCTTCCCAAATTGGCAACCACGAAACCCTAATTTCAAAGGTAGTACATTAGCAATGTAGAGGATGTAAGGTATACAAGTATACTAAAATAAAAAATAATCATTACAACATACCAAGTTGGAATGATTTCCTGCATGTTGACACTTGATGGACAGTACTTGATGATCTTTGCGACAGCAGATATAGCATTTTCAGTCGCAGATATATTGTTTTCACTCCTTGCCTCCGGGTCGTTAACTATCTGAATTAATCTTGGTACCGCTTCAGTGCAGGCTTCTGTATAATGACATAAATGTGTAAGTTAAGTTTGACCGAGTTCCACGAAAAAAATTAAACCTTACGAGCAAATGTTTCCTGTCCAAATTGTGCCATAACTCCACATCCATAGCTGGCAGCTTGACGAACTTCTGAACTGGAGTCACCCAAATAGTTTAACAAATGCGGCATAAACAATTGTTGGTATGTGACAGCCGCTGGTCCCGTAAACTCCATTATGTCATCCCAGATACAAATTCCCCATTGTTTTTCTTGCCAATATCGGTCGGGAGCAATTAATTGGAGAACCAACGGAATAATCTTCTGATTCATATATGGGAGATAGTTTGCTCCATGTACTTTTAAAAGAGCATGAATAACATCAGCAGCTTTCGTCAAAATATAATTATCCTCTTCCATTTCATCCCACAATTGTTGTTCCACGACTTCATCATAATCTTCGTCTTTCCTCTGTTCAGCTCGTTCGGCAGATCGTTCGAAGTGGTCATTAAAAACTTTTTCCGTCACACTTGTAATTTTATTTATAGTTTCTGCATCCATTGCGTCTGGAGGCATGACTTCGATGGCATCAGCGAGGGCAAACAGTTGTTCACACTTAACTTCACTTTCAGGTTCAGCTTCCGTTGCAATCAGCAAGTCAGAGCTTATAAGCTTCCACAGAGTATACAGGTCTTGCGGATTATCCCCAACACATCTTAGAAGGTGAGGGATGATTTCAGCTGCAGAAGAACGAACGCCATCGTGAAAGTAAAACTTCAGCAGTGGAATCAACATTTTTACGACCTGTACATAAAAGACCCTCTTAAAGTGAAGTTCTAGGACTGAACTGTAAAATCCTTTCCTGTACAGGATTCATAGGAAATTAGGAAACACAAATCAAACAAATAGCATTACCTCATCCACATAAGGCCGGAAGTGTCCTTTCATGACTCTCGCATAGCAAACAAGCATTTGACATGCCATTGCTTTGTCCTCAAGCTTAGCCGTATGCAGACCGACATTTTGAGAATCTCCCAAAGCGATCAATTCCCAGTCCTCTGCACCTTCAACGTCCTGTATGAACACATTCAATAAATTTAATTAATACCGTATCAGGGAATGGAGCGACATATGAAGTCTGAATATGCCCACCTCAACGTCTTCCGGGTCCAACACTGTAAGTTCTGGTTTAATTCCAGCTGTACGTAAAACGGGAGTCATTACCATAGGTAAGTACGGAGCAAACCTTTCACCTGTTTACAATTTCAGCACTGATTAAAATCTCGTCGCAATTACCACTGGCTAAAAACCTATTAAGTTAAGTTGTTGTTACCTAAAATTTGGCAAATCCTAGCCCACGCAGTGATCATGTACGAAAGCTGTGGATCATCATCATCAAGATCTACACCTCCATTATCTACTTGAGTCCTCAACAACAGATCCATTATATCAGAAGCGTCTTGAGTGAATCGATCAGCACCCACGGCCAATCCAATGAGAGATGCACACTCGATAGTTTTTCCTCGTAGCAGTCTCAACTCTGCAGATGTTGCATTTTGCATTATAAACTTCATACACGGCATGAATCGTTCATAATATTTGGCAAAGTCGTCTTCCAATGTTGTAGCAATGGATGCAACAGTCGTAACTAGCTGTTCCAAAACCAATTTCTTCCGTTCCGCTAATTCTTTGATTTTTATGTTGAAGCATTCCTCCAACTTTCCGAGAAGAGCGTCGGCATAATTCTTGAGAATGTCTCGAGGACACTCCTCACAAAAATTTACCAAAGCAGCCCCTAGAAATATATTGAAATTGCAGAAGTGTCGAAGTAAATTCTATCATAGTATACAATTAAATATTACATACCAGCATGGGCTTGAACTCTAGGGCAAAAGTTGTCATTCAACAAGAGAACGAGTCCGGGAAGGACTTTGGAGTGAAACTTCTTTTCATATCCTGGTGCAAAGTCAGTGGCCATTTGGCCCAGTGCATTGCAAGCAGCATACTGGACTCGAGGATGCTAAAGTTCGCAAAATTAATTTAGTTCGTTCAGAAGGCAATGTTTAAAATGTCAAGGGTTTCTTGAAAATGCTTACAGGATCTTTCAGGAATCCTAAGATGGGGTCCATGATATGAGGAAGAAGCGGTTCCATTGCTTTAGAGCAGCCTTCGCCCACGGCAGATACAGCCATCAGACCAGCATACCGTTTGTTCCACTCAGGAGCAGCCAACATTGTTTGAACTTTTGTCATAACCAAAGGAAGAACAGTTTTCCCACCAAGGGCACAGGCTAAACGGTCCAAACTAGACTCTGCAATTGCTGCAACACTATCAGCATCTTCGTCTACTGTTTCATCTTCGTGAGCCCAGTCATCTTCGTCATCCAGTTCGGTCATCATGTCCAGCAACTGCAAGGAACAACCATCAATTTTATTCATACTGCAATATCGGGGTAAGTAGCCGTATCAGTTTTTGGACTCACCAATTCTACGAACAAGGGAATCAACTGTCCACCAGACTTTTTAACAGCCCCCGGAGCGCTTTCAGCTGCAGTGATGACAAATTCCAAAGCTAATTGCCTCCAATCCTCAGATATAGTTGGTTCCCTTCCAATTTGATAACAGAGTTGCAAAAATGCTCCAAGTTGTGGTCGTATGAACTTCGGAGCTAGTCCAACAATATCTATGGCCATCTTCAACAAACTGTCGCCCTCCTCTTGGCTTAAAGATTCTTCCAAAGTCTTCAAGTAGAATGGAAGAAGGTCAGCAAACTGCTTGAGAACAGATTCCTCCCTTTCATGTTCGGTTACAAAACAAGATAACGCCTTTCCAGCGTGGAACCGCACGGAGTACTGCTCATTTTGAAACGAATGTGCAAGCATTTGCTTTATAACATCCAGATAAGCTGCCTGTTGATTCCCAAAGATTCCAGGAACCATTGAAAAAATAATGAGTGCGTTTTCTTTTAACGCAGGATGCGGATTATTGGCTAGCTGGAACAAGTACTGCACGAACTCCATCCAGGTATTGTTCCCATCGTCATCAATCAAATTTCTGACGAGTTCTGCAGCAACTTCTCCCAATTTCTTCCTCATCGTCAAAGTTTCGCTATCCCGTCCCACTAGCATCATTATCTCAGACTTCACTTGATTTTTGGCATCCAGATTGAGCTAAATTAAGTAAATCCATCCATCTGTCACTTTGCGCACTACATCCCACCTGTTTCTACCTATCTACTTCTACCCATATAATAATACAACATACCGCTTGCCAAACGAAGTCAAAATGGGTAGTCAAAAGCCTCCTTAATAAAACAGCACACATCTGACGAACTTCATCCGGGGCTTCAATGTTTCGAACGAGACTTATCAAAAAGAAAATTTTCTTGTCCGCTGATATACCGTCATAACTAGCCTGTAACAACAAAACCATTAAATCCAACGAACCTTCACACAAGCATTAACAACCCTATATACACTTACCTCGGCCTGAGATCGAATATCATTGTCCGTACTCAAAAACGTCCCGATGAGCGCAGCAAACTGGGCTTCGTCTTCACTTCCCATCTTGATTATTCTGTAAAACACACCAAAGTAATATTTTAATATACACCTTTAGTTTCGGTATGTTTTTCCGTAATCCGTTTTCAACCCCATCCACACCACACCCCCACACTTTAAGCTATACGAAATAGTTCCTTACCTTTTAATATTCTACGAGGAACAGACCGTGTGGTGGAACACGAGCGAGACAGATGATGACCGACCGAGCACACCGCACTCAAATGATGACGATAGTGGAGGCAATAGACGAAGGACACACGAACGACGAGCAATCTGCTGACGATGGTGGAATTCGCGAAAAAGGATTTGTCCGACTGTGGAATTTGCACAAACGAGCAGAGAGTCACCCACACGATGGAAGAGTGCATGGAGCATGGTCGACACCAACGCGGGAATCCCAACTCCCGCCATGCTTTGTCTACCTCAGCATATGTTGGCGTCTCTTGACATGTCTACACTGCATTCTTGGACACCCATGTATCGTTTCACTATCATCGTACTTGTGGTTGTGCATACATGATAACATGTGGTACACTCGTATAATGTATTTACTGTATTCAGTATTGGACATCGGCAAAAAAGGTTGGAGGCGGAGGAACTCGAGCGCATAAGCATAAGCTTGCGGACCCAACCGCGCGGATTTCAAATTCACTTTTGTAGGCAAATAATTACAAAAGAACGAGCCGACCCATTTGTATGTCACTTGGTTGAAGTTGTTTGAGATTGAGAATAGAGAATCACTTTATTCTCAGTTTTCGTAAAATAAAACTAAAAATTGGAAAATTCGTGGATTTCGTTTTTTTGAAATATTTTAGCGTAGTGGGTGACTCTGTTCAGTAGAAATGGAGAATCGGTTATTTGGATAGAGGTTTGTTTTAAAGTTGTTGCGCATAGGGAAGAAGTGTGCTGGTTAGTCAAAATGGCAAAGAATTTTATGTCCTCGATTTTGGACGAACTGATGGGAAGGGATCGGAATGCTCTGCCGGATGAGCAGCCCAAGAAGTTGTCGTGGGATGATCCGGAGGTAATAATTACACAGTTGAAATATTCAGTAAGAAATGTTAATAATTTTGTTGATGTTTTTAATTTCAGATGTGCTCTCATTACTTGGTTTGCTTTTGCCCGCATGAGTTGTTTGTGAACACAAAAGCTGATTTGGGCCCGTGTCCTAAACTGCATGATGAGCAGTTGCGGAAGAAGTACCTCGAAGAAGCTCCAAACAACAGAAGAATCCATTTTGAAGGTGAATTCATAAGATTCGCTGAGAAGATGATACAGGATATTGAAGCTAAGATAAAACGCGGAAAGATGAGAATTGCTTTGGCTAATGGACCAGATGGGGTATGATTGAGATTAAAATGACCACCATTTCTGTTTGGTTTTGTTTGTAAATGTCCTTATGTAAAATTATTTTTTGGTCTTTAGGGAACGTATGCTGGTCCGGGATCTAAGAATGCCGAAAAAATTGCGCTGCTGACAGATCGCGTAAATGTTTTGCTGAAGGAAGCTGAAGAAGCAGGATGTGATGGGGACGTTGAGAAAGCACAAGGATTGTTGAAGTTGTGTGAAACTTTGAAGGAGGAGCGAGAATCATTAAAGTAATTAGTAACTAAAATATTTATGTGGTTGCATGTTGCATGTGATCGTTTTAAAATTAAACCCTTCCTAATGTGCCATGTTATTACCAGGTCGAATGAGGTGAACCATCCGTGGAATCCGGATAAAGCAATGCAAGTCTGTGAAGTTTGTGGATCATATTTGATCATAGGAGAAGCGCAACATCGCCTTGATGATCATATTATGGGGAAACAACATGTGGGGTTTGCAATGTTACGCAAGACAATGGAAGACATTAGGAAAACTAAGGAGGTTCGGGAAAAAGAAGAAAGAGAGAGGATCGAGAAAGAACGTAAGGAAAGCCGTGATCGTCGTTGGGGTGGAAGTGGAAGTGAAAGCGGACGAGATAGAGAGCCTAGGCGCAGTTTGGATCGTAAAGATAAGGACAAAGATAAAGAACGTGATCGTCGCGAAAGATCTCGATCCCGGTACGAATTCAATCGAATAATTTAGATTTCAAGCTTAAGATTTGTATTAGGTCGTTCATTTCAGAGTTTTAATTTGAATATGTTTTGTGTTTTTGCGAATTAGGGATAAAAAACGGAGAGATGACAAGAAGCGCAAGAGTAAGTCGAGGTCACCAAGAAGAAGGTCCAGATCTCGTGACAGAGATAGGAAAGATAGGGACAGGAAAGATGATCGTAAAAGGGATAGAGATTCGTCCAGGTAAGCCATGACAGATTATTCTCTTTACAAGTATTAGGCGTTTGAAGTTTCATAATTAAAAATCTGTTAATTTGACAATTGATTAATTACCATATTTGTAGAGACCGCAAATCTCGCAAACATTCGGATGACAAAAAAAGCAGTAGACGATCTCGAAGTCGGAGTCGCGACCGGCATCATAGGCGGAGGTCACCCAGAAGTACTAGTCGAGGAGTTCGAGACAAGGATCGTTCAGATCGTTCATCCAGCAGACGGCATCGAGGAGACAAGGACAAGGAAAGAGAACGAGATCGCCGCCCTGATAGAAAGGATAGTAAAGGTATGTATTTGTATATTCGCTTGCAGTAGAAAGCTTCGTCAGCTAAATAATCTCATTGTCCTAGAAAAACAAGAAGACTGGGAGGAAAAGGCAACCAGCAGCACCGCAGCGGTGGCCCAAGATGTTCCTGAGAAAACAGAGTCGCCAAAGAAAGAGGACACTAGCATTGAACTAGGAGAGTGTGTTGAAGGAAATTCAGAACCAATGGATGAGGACCACCAAGAGAGAGAACCAATAGATGTTCCAGACGCAACTGCTATCGCTAGTGAAGCCCAGTCGAAGCCTGAAATGAAGGACAGTCCAGACAACAAAGATAAAAATTCTTCTTCGCCAACTCAAGAAGATTCCATCCCCGAGTAGAACTCAAATTATGGTAACCATAATTAACATCAGGTAAGTTCTAGTAAGATTTTACTATTTTGCTGATGTAAACCGTGGTTGGTGGTGTATCAGTCCAAATTTGTGTGTGCCCTTTCGATTAAGTCTCAAACGCTTGAAACCCAAGACATTCCAGACCTTAAAATGACCAAAGCTTGAATCGTTCGTAAAGTGTACTACAAGCAATCTACATCAAGCGATCCATTGCTCAAACATTTTACAAGGTTAGTTTCATACAGCAATATAGTTGTATTGTTTAACCCACGCCGGTCGCGATGATTTCTACACTAGCGACTAGCGTGATTTCTGTAAATTCATCCTTTGGTAGGGATTTCGAATCTTCTGCTCTACTCACCCTAGACTAACTTGTAATTGGTATTGGAAGTTTTCCTTAATTTCATCTTTAATTGTAATGTGTTGGATTTGCAGGTTTCCTGTGATGACCAGAATTTCTTCGACACAAAGTGAACGCAAGTAGTGCATCAATCTCCAGGTTAGTTCCAACGTCCCTCATCGTTACAAATTACAATACTACGTTTTTAGCACGCTTGGCGAAGATGCTTCTTGTTGGGGTAGGTCCATTACAAACAACTTTGAATCGCTGATATTATATTTTCGGAATTTTTACTGATCGTCTTGAGTTATTTAAATGTTCTATGTATCAATTTCTAAACCTGTTGTAACTGTAGTTTTTGTGTGGTCGATACATAAATTTTGTATAGCAAGGTCGTTCAAAATTCATACTTTGTGGTTTCCACCAAGCTGTTCAATTTAATGTGCGCAATCTACTAAGTGTTAATTCTTGTTAAATACTGTAATTAGTAGATAAATATTAGATTTTAACACCAACGAACTTGTCATCAACATTCATCTGCAACAACCAGATTTACGTGCTGTGGGACACATCAGTGCGTATCATCAAGATAACTTTGATGGTGACGATTATTACTTCTTACCTCATATTCAGGTAGGTTGTAGACTCAAGAAGATAGACTTATAGTTTAATACTTTGGACCAGTGTCAGTTGATGAAACAGTCAAAGTAGAATCGTTAATTATTTTCAATGATTACTACTATCTGTCAGATTCTACAGGATAGACGACGCGTTTGAACCTCTGTAATTATAAACATTTTCTTTGCATGCGTGGAAGCCTTTTAAATTAATTATAATTCATGTCAATTTGGCTTGGAATAAATCATATCCCACGAATTTACTGCGCTGCATCTGCGTTTGTCCTTTAACCAACAACATAATATTATTTTTTGTAATGTGTATAACTGCCGCACACAAACAAACAAAACACTTATACTACTTTAGTGTTTGAAAAAAGTGAAAACCAACTCTCCTCCATCATTATTATGCAAACTACAATAGCTCATTTACTTATTAAGGAGTGAATAACTCCTTTATCAGGATGCTCTGTCTGTCTGTTATATTGGTGTAAATTGGTGTTTTTAGTTCGTAATTATCTCGAACACAGGCAGACATTTTGAAATTCTGTTTTTGGAAATCTCTTTGGGGCGTTCCCGGATGAATCCAGTTTACCTCTAAAGGTCAACTTGACCATCCCTTCAGGGTCAAAAAAGGTCTTTAAAAATGTTCGGGGAAATCAAGACATTCGGCATTCTCCCCCTGCCCCAAATGTAATGATGGCTCCAAATTCAAACATAGGTCTCTTCTCTCTGTTCATAACACAGTACTTCTACAAAACTGCAATTACAATTGCAACTTCACGTGGATTCGAAAGCAGTTAACTGCAACTTCACGTGAATTCAGTCGCGTCTGACTGAGAGGATCGCATGTACATTTACACTGAATATTCACTCCTTTGTTCTAACGTTTTACAACGGTTTATTTGAGAAAGGAAGGGTTGAATCGTCTTGCAGAGTCATTTTGCCAAGTATGCTCCTCGCATGCGTTTTCATGAGACCGTTAGGTTGCAATTCAACAGATGCAGATCACAATCACAACTCGCCATTGCAATTATTATATAACGAGCACACCTTTCATATTTTTGAGGTCTACTACTCCGTTTATTCAGCTTCTTCTAATCCACTTTTCGTCCTCATAATATACGAAACTTTGGCCATCCCAAAGTTTTTCACCTTGGTTTACTACTCAGGTAAAGTGGTTTGGTTAGTAAGTAGTTACGTAGGCAGATCTACTAGACACACGCAGAATTACATGTGATACCTTATGACTACGTGTATTCGAATATGAGTATTTTACCTTTGGCTGAAATAATCGTGCCATGACCATTCAGTATATACTATCTACACTACCTTTCAATTCAAAGGCCAATTTCGTAACTGAGGGTAAACAAGGCATAAAAGAAGACGTTTTAAACTCTTCCACACATCATGTTACTTAAACATTTTTTATTGGATTTTGAAACCTTAAAATAAGTGTTGTTCAGTGTTCGTTCCAAGTTACACTAACCACGACTTTCGTAAACGTGTATTAGCCAACGTGTAAACTTGTGTTCAAAGTTCTAAATATCAAGTTCACATTCATTTTTGTAATTCACTTCCAATTTTCCTCATATGCGAGGTTGGCTGTTGTTCCCTAACGTGAAATTTCACAGTATTAAATATTTTAATAACAATCTTACATTCATTATCTGTACTTTTCCCATCGGGTGTCCCGAATTCAGAACTCGTTATATGGGATATGTAATATGAGATATGAAATCATTCCAGAGAGGAGGATTTTCTCCCTACTGCAAAATTACTGCCATTATCAAATATTCATTAACTATTTTCGATAAAAGGACCTCGTGAGTCTGTGGAAGAGTTCTACAATTCCTTTGTTCTTGGCAAAGGACGATGAGAGTGATCACAATGTCTAACATCATTAAGGCTGGAGGATTTTTCAATAATAATTGTACTCGTCTTTAGCCTGTGGGAACCCAAAGGATAAAGTACATTACACCAATCTGTATATACACATTATGAAGCAAAAAGTGAGTGATTCTTGTTAATGAAATTCACCAGAGCTGGTTGGTTGGTTGTGTACTTCACTACTTAACCTAAGAGAAGTTACGTGAGTCACACAGCTAAATGCACATGAAACACTCATCATAATCACGCGTGTTATTCAACAAACCTGTGTTGTCCTCATATACACTGCGATCAAGTTGGAAGAGATGCTTTAATACGGCTAAAAATAAAAGACCTGTTTGTGTGTTTACCAATTCATAATCTCTGCAACTTCGTATCATCTTTGTTCCTCCTGTACTTTAGACTGTGGAAGTTCTCGATTCTTCGTAACATCTAATATAAACACCACTTGCTGCACAAAAGATTTAGAAAGTTCGCAGGACGCTGCAGGACAAAAGTTGATAGAGTTGAATGAGTGATTTCCCTATCATCGGAAGCCTCATGCAGATTCTCACACACAACATACATGTGAATCTGAAATCTGAATGAAGCATCTTTTCAAAAGACACATGCACACACATAGTCACAGTGCATTTTATTTCTATATCCGTCTTCTCACTGTATACGAATAATTGTGATTGCACTTCCTCCAATTCCTTACACAGAGGAAATAACAGTTTTCAAACTGCAGTCAGTGTGTCTTCGTCTCATAGCGTGTCGGATGGAAGACTTAATATTATTAAGTTCCTGTGTAGATTTACGAATTCTCTGCAGTTTCCATACACCAGAAATGTACAGTGCATTCCGAAGAATTCCAATAGGAAGTTCCTGAATCACTTTTTTCCTGACGTGTAGTAGTTCATCGTTCCTATCACGAAACTGAAAAGTGGGGTACAAACATAATAATCACATTCCAATTTCTAAGTTTTCCAAATCATATTCCGATGACCCGGTGTTTCATCGTAGTCTAACCTATATAACTACCAGCAGACCTACTACTGTGAGTAAATCGTTCCACAAGACAAGTGCATTCCTCTTTAAGTATACTATTCAATCACACATTATCAGTTAAATCCCTTTAGCCTCTGTGAATTATACTAATCTCGGTGATAACACAATAATAATGGCTCAGACAAAAACGGCCTGGAAGACCTTCGACTTCAATCAAGATCAAGTTCAAGAGCAAATCATGTCAACTTTGAGACTACTCTTTCAAAATATCTCTCTCCAGCTCACTCAGAACAGTCCTTTCCTCAGGTCCATCCATGACTTTCCAGCATCCCAGTATTCCCGTCATACACTCATTTCTGAGATGAAAAATCTCACTGTCTCATTCCTCCCAGAGTCCTTCAATTCGGAGGACCCTGACTTCAATCAGTTCCTTGGGAAAGCACTCATCTTCACGTACTTTTTCGTACAGTCTTACATAACCAGTTTGTGCTTATTATCCGCGACTTGGATACTCAACCGGAGAGTCTTAAGAAATGACAAAGTTTCCAATATCGTGGAAATCCTCTTCTGTCTCATCCTATCAACTCCTATCATTCCATTTGTTCTCGTCTTCTCCGTACTGATCCTAACCTTTCGCCTTGCACTATATATTTACCTCAAGGCTGTTTATGGGGATAAAGTGTCTCTCCTCAGTCCCATGGATGCCTTTTGGGCATTTGAGTGCTACGGGAATTGTTCAAGTAGCACTGGAATGTATGTCATAGAAGGACCTTATGATCCCAAGAAGATTCAGGAAAGAATCAGGGACTCCGTGGGAAGTGACTTGGTTGGGGGCAAAATGCACCGTAAGATTGTGTCTTGCTTTGGATATCCTTGCTGGGAGACCCTGAAAAGCTTTGATATTGAAGACTATGTTAAAGTAACCCTTGATGAGAAAGGCCAAATTAACACAGAAGACGAGGTGTTTGATTTGTTCAGAAGGGTGCAAGACAAACCCTGTAATGGGAATAAGGCTCCGTGGGAAGTTTTCATTATTCCTAACTTCGAGTACAAAAATGCTGATGCCTCTTCCCAGAATACTTCTTGCACTTCCAGATATGCAGTTGTGTTTCGCATTCATCACAGTCTCATGGACGGAATCAGCACGGCTAATGTTCTACATTCCACTATGGTACGCATATTCAATTGATAATTGTATTTTTAACTCTTACGCATGTAGGTTATATTTTTAATCACCCTCTTGACATTGTCTTATGTTTGCAATTAGGCTGATAAGCCCTTCAAGTTCTCCGTAGATCCCATTAGCCCTATGGGAATGAAGCAGCCTCCATTATGGGCTACAATTGCAGTTCATTTCTTAGGAGTTCTCTCGCTTCCTCGAATCGGCCTCAGGAACCTTCTCCTCCAAGATACGAACAAGTACTACCTCCCTGGACCATTCCTCACAGGACCTAAGACATTCTCATGGACGAGACCAATGAAAGTCAGTGCCTTAAAGACAGTAAAGAACGCCACGAAGACTTCCGTATTCGCTGTCCTTCTCACAGCCCTTGGAGGAGCATTTAGGAAAGTCAGCCTGCACAATGGACAGACCCCTGACCCTCGTATACATGCAATGGCTCCTGTCGCTCTTCTTCCGTATCCCGATCGAAGACCTAAAAACCGTTTTACAGGGATCCTTGTTCCAGTTTCCACCGGTGGAAACAACCTTTCCACAGAAGATCGACTTGTAGTGACTCACAAGACTGTATACAAGTTGTGGAACTCTTTAGGGAGTGTCAATGCCACAGCCAACTGGTACTACCCTCTCATCTGCGGAATGTTGCCGTTGTGTATGCACAAACTTCTTGGAAAGACTGTGTCAGTCAGGTCATCCTTAAGTAACATTCCAGGACCTGCGGAAACCGTGTGGATCTTTGGAGGAGGAAAAATCATTGACATTGCTGTGTGGGTGCCTATTAAGATGTGTGTGGGTAAGTTGGAAAAACATTGTTAAATGAAGTAATTGAAGTTCATGCAGTTAAGTAACTTGTTTACCATAACATAGGCATGGGTATGGGAGTTTTCACATACGGTGATCGTGTTCGAGCTACAATTGTTGGAGATAAAGCGTACTTTCCAAAGGA
>JAQGAB010000496.1:0-26245 GCA_034696565.1 Isotomurus graminis | reverse complement strand
ACAAACGGCACGTGGTTTGTAAATTCTGCCTTTAATTATCCTTAAAATGTTTGTTATACTTTTGCATATCAGGTGAATATGAAACTTTCCAAATACTTTGTTGTTTTCTTGAAGGAAAAACTTTATATACTTGAGGGATCTGTAACTAGCAAGAGATTTTTCTGAGAATACGTTTATTTATACTGGAATTAAAAAGCTTGTTTAGTGAAACTGCCTATTAACAGTTTCTCTTATTTCCCCAGGTAAGTCAGATTTATTAGTTCTTACAGAATGTCAGTAAAAGTGTTTCGAGGTCATTTAAACTGGATGAAAATGCACATATGCAGTTAACATTAAAAAGGAACTCGCTGTAACTCTTTACTTTCCACGATACATCATCATCATCATTAGAAGACCACACACAGGTTTCTTCTTTAACCAATGTCATTTTTGTAGATTGAACATGCCAAGGAAAGAAATGAGAGTAGTAATTAAGACACTCGACGTGAATATTTGTATTGCAAATAAGAAACATTTATTTTTATTTTGTGTTGATTGCCATTTTATTCTTTACAAATGGCTCACAGGAGCCTAGTTTGTATGTTATCGTAATATAACGGTAGTACAACTTTCTAGAAGGTAAGTCGGTAGGAGTAGGAATAGGTAACTAGTACAATGCCTTCTTGGCATTTATTTGATTCGAGAGAACTTATTTTTTGTTGACTTAGTCACATACATATCTTTTTCTTCTTTCATGGAGGATTAACATGGCAAATGTTACACCTTTATTGAGTTGGCTGGAATTAGTTCATTAATGAAATAATGAGAGCAGTACACTCGAATACACTTAACACTATAACGATTTGGCTCTTTTCGTTTCTCGCGGATACAGTACAGATGTATTTACTGTATTAGTTTTTATATCCACTGGATCACTCCAAGTGATAATTATGACATAAGTTAATATGTCGCCATCATAGCTTCTTCGAAAGCGAGAATACTCAATACTACAAGTAACATTATAATGCTCTCACTTGACATCTTCTGCGGATGGTTGTTGAGTAATGATGAGTAGTAGGAAGGAGGTGGTGTTGGTGTACTAATCCTACTACACAAAGCATTCGATTCAAAGAGTCTACTCCTCCTTTCTTCGAGTTAACAAGAATAACAGAGTCCATATGAATCATCCCTTCCGGTCTTTACTTTTCCACCGAATTCCTTCTTTCAAGTGTTGTCTGTACTTTTAACTCTTAGAAGGACTACACACTTCCAATTGCATCTTTCCATTAAATATCAAGTTATTGTTCTCTTAATGTACGTATGCCTAGTTAATTAAACCGTTAATATTACTTGTAATCATTCAGTCGTACGCCAAAAAACAAAAAACAAAAAGAAATAGTCACATTTCTTTATCATACATAAATAAATAAAGCTCAGTAAAGTACTCTATAAGTATTTCTGATGGAGTCAAGTTCATCACCAAAAAAACTGGGGTCGGTTTGCACTGGTTGTCTACTTTAGGGTTACACATCAAAGGCTGCCTATTGAACTATTACAATTCTACATAATAGGTTTTTATGTATTGTTCTGACCTACGAGGTTGCGATTTAACGTTCACGTCGTTTCTTTTGCAATGAAAGCAAAGCATTTAGGATAACTTGAATAATTTTCGGGAGAATACCACATTGACACATTTGATTCTTACTGTCTGCAGCATATAGTATAGCTTACTCTCTTTCGCACAGAATAACAACAGTTTGGCCTTGGGGAATGTAGTACGTAAATTTCTAGATTATTACTTTGGATAGGAATTATGGGTTCATTACTTATCGATTGCGTCACCTTTCACCACAACTTCTGGCTTGATATCCAATCCATTGACCATCTTCTCAATAGACTTGAGTTCTGACGGATGCTGCTGCTGACCAGGCATACACAGGAGGGGGATGTGATGAGATGAAGGTGGAATCGACACAGGTGAGACTACTGTCGTCGGGTCAAGGGTGGTTGAGGGAGGGACCACTGGTGTCGTAGGTTCAATCGGTTGAGGTCTGGGAGAATGCTTTGGACTGGAGTGTCCAGAAGGGGTGACTGTTTCGAACGCCGAGAGACTTCCTCCAAGAACACTCGTTGAATTTGAACTCAAAGACGATGTCGAAGAAGATGAAGCCGTGGCAGGTGGGATTAAAGGATACGGGAGATATCGGTGAGCCTTTAGCAAAGCTATGAGAAAAATGAAATTCCCTATTAGTTCTCCCAACGAGTAACGATCACACCACATGTACGAGGCCAAAGCTTGAAATCTGTTGAGCTATTTACTTAAGAAAAGATGATTACCAGGGCCTATAGACGAAGCGAGTGAGACAGGGGGTCCCAAGGGGTAACCGCTATGAAACAATTGCTGTTGCAGTAAATGGTTGAAGAGAAGTGAGGGTGGGAGTGAGGCTGCTGTGGAGTGGGGGTTGCCCGACCCGAACAGAGACAGAGCAGAAGGAGGAGGACCGAGCGGAGACAAGCCTGGCACTCCGGAGTACAAGTTCGGTGGGTACAAGTAGGGCAGCATCGGTGGTTGCAGCGGAGGTCCCAGCGAAATATTTGGACTAGGATGATCGAGGTCACGACCGGCTGGACGAAAGGCTCCTCCACTCTCTGACCCGCTGTCACTGATATCTCGGTCACTGTCGTCTCCTCGCCTTCCACTGTCTCCACCGAAATCTGCTCAACATTTAAACAAAAATATGCTCAGAAGTTATCCCCAACATTAGACCATTTAATAAAAATAAGTCTCCTCGACTTGACCCTCCCTCCGTCATCCATCTACACTCTAATTGAGTTCCTCATGGGACACAATTGGATTTTCATGCTCAACACAAAACTACATTTTCGATATTGATTCCACGATTCCTATCCAACACCACCAAAGGGATCAAAATCCGCTTTTAGATAAGAACTTACCATGAATTATTCATGAAATACCCGTATTATACAAAACATGCATCCATCAACCACACATACAATCGTTTGTCCCACTTGGAGGGGTTGCATGAGACTCCCAAGTCTATCCGTCTTCTTTACATCATTCAACTTTACACTTTCATTTTTGCCTTCCAAACTAAATCCTCAAACTACTACACTTCCATTAAGTCAACTCATCCTTCAATATTCTCAATATTCTACATCTTAACTTTAAACCCTATATACTCTCCCTGTAATCCTTTTCATCATCGCATTACGTCAGCATCGGGACCTCCTTAATAGCAACTTCTTCACTTACACTTCGATGAGTAAAGCTCTTCTCTCTACCAAATCTCCATCTCTCTTTTAACAAGATCCTGCTCTTTGACACCTCTAATTGAAATAATTACAAGAAAAACTTGGCATTCAGCTTTCCCAACTTGATCCTTTAAATGAAACACACTTGTCGCGTATACCTACACTAAAAGTGCCGACACAGGGACTCACTTAAAAAATACGATAATCTCTTGCACCTAACATACCGTGCTTTTTCTTTATATTGGTACTCAAGATAAGTAAATGTACCTTCTTATTCTTAGCTGCGTCTAAGTAAACCTACTTTTCGCACCACTAGACAATGCTAACTCAACAACAGCACCGGTTTTACCATTGAATAAAACTACACATCATCACACACACCAACATCTCTCAGGAATCTTGACTGGTACACAACTGTTCGTAACCTATGCATTCCTCAACCAGCATACAACTGGTACAACTCCTCCTGTAATATTTTCTCACATCAACTCTCCGCTCTTTTCGTGACCCATAAGTAAAAAAAACACCCTTTATCTTACCGTGATGTCTAGTCAAAGGTGGTGAGACGGAATCTGGCCGGTGATCATTTCCAACGACATCAACCCTTTCGTCATCATCATTGTCATGACAGAGAGAGTCAGAAGGACCGGAACTGAGATTATTGCTGGCTGAGGGTCCTGCATTGCTCGACTGATCATGTCTTTGAGCTGCCAGCAACGCTTGTCTGCTGAAACGAATAGTAAATCGAATTAGTTTATGTTTGCCATTATCACACTCCAGTCGATGGCTTCATTAAGACTATTTTTAATGGCATTCGAACTTAAGAAGTTCGAACCAATTTTATAATAAATACACCAGAAGTATGACATCGAATTCTGTGGTCCGCAGCTTTTGACCCATGATGATGCCCTGCAGATAACGTTATATTTATTGATGCTTTTGTACATAAACTTGTGGAACTTTATGTCGGAACTTTTCCTAGAGACATGAAAGTATTAATGTCTCACGGCTCTTCTACTAATCATTCAACAGCATGTGAACTTGGGTATTTCTGTAAGTCCCACACAAACATAACTTCCTAAAACTCTTCGATGCATTTCGAGTAATCAAAGTATAAGGTAACTAACTGGAAGACAGTTAAATGCATTATAAGACCATATTCATACTAATCTAGTGTCGTGGTCATTATCCATCAGCATCCTGAACCGGATAGATTACGATGAAGGTAACACTTACTTCTAAAATAAACGGGGGTTCAGAAATTGCTCTCCTACTCTAATTCCAAGTAAATACTCATTACCTCCGTACACACACCTCTCACTTACACACCTGAAACAATGAGAGATTCCTATTTCAATAGCTCAACACACAAAATTACACCACTACTAGCTAAAGACTTTCGTCGTAGTTCAACTGTTACCACTACTTAAATTCTCACTCCCAAGAAGGCACGGAAATCAGCTATTAGGCAGCAGCAAATCCGTCAAAAGCTCTCTCATTAGTAGCAGGCAATCTCTACGTGTGTATTATATGATCACTCGGCCTAAATTATCTATATAAAGTAAGAGTTCATTTTTTCTATATCTCGGCTGAAAAGATCTTGATCCTACGCGACACTTCCCACTCTCAAGATGTATCTAAAATTCTTTACGACTTGGACATAAACATTTATTTATCCTTTCACGCCGACTGACTACAATGAATGGTATTGAGAGAAGAGTTTACTTTTTCCAAGTAAAAAATACATGATCTTCATCAGTCTTTTGGGGTGGTAGATGTGAAAGAACATGTACCAATCATTTTCGTGTCTTACCTTCTACAACACTCAATTTCAAAGGATTTTTCTGGTATTAAACATCACACCATTAGTCTCACATAAAGCGAGGTTCTTGTGGACTTCTAAAAAATCTATTTAACTCTTAAGATATATATGATAGTGTCCAAAAGGTCGCTGCCGATATGTACTTTCAAAGAGTGTACCTGAGATGCCGGACCCTGAAAGTTAGTCTAGACGGTTTACTACATGTATGCGCCTTAAATCCAGTACGCAAAGAATATACAGATCCTTAAAAGACGTTTTTGTCACTTTTAACAGTTAACTTTATGCACTTTAACCCTCCAATGTTAGTAAGGTTTACTAAATAAGGTACGAAGGTGGTTTTTAATTTATCATGATTAATCGGTATTTCATTCATCTATTTCCGCTGATTATCAAGACATGTAAATTATAAGCATTAAGTAAATAAGAATTATTAACATAAAGGGTCTAAATAAGTCAGTAGCCTTTTGAGTAAATGAAGTCCTTTCTTTTATTCAATCGTTGAAACCCTATTTACTTATTTACCCCCGCTTGGAACAACGTGTAGCCTTAGTAAATGATCCTGTCGATTAGTTATACACACACGAGTCGGGATCTACTACTTACAACCATCTTGAATTTCAAAGGGAAGAAACAAGAGGCGTCGAAAACGTCTAATTATTAGCTTAAACAGCTTTAATAGCGTACGTAATTTTTGCGGTCGGCTTTCTTTTGATTTCAAAATGCAAACACTAGACATACAGACAAGACTAAGATACTAAAAGCCATCCCATAACTGATTTATTGAGGAAAGAAGTCCCAACCAGATCATTCTTCATTCCGAGCCTTACATGTGTCACCCCAAAGGTCAATTCATAACACGATGGACTGTTCCCTCAAAAAGCAGACATATACCCATAGCCGAAATGCATCCTTGTAAAGTCTGTGCAACTCAGATGTGTTCCACTAAAACTTGCGTGCAATAAGTTTTCGTGGTAAATGTAGGAAGTCTTTGAGGATAATAATGCAACCTCACATTCGAATGAATGAGTGCTACGGCACCAACTGCACTGTGTGAACAGATTTAAAATGAGGTTTATTTTAACCAATATTGAACTGGAAGGGTGAAAAGCTAAGAATTTCTTTAAATCCACGCACTGCAGTGAAAAAGTCAGTCAGTCGGTGAAGATGAAAGTTAAACTTTGTCGCGACAGTTCGCCACGGGTCATCGCCAAAGCAAACTGCCGTAGATGAAGAAGAAACCTTTACATCATAAATTATTATTCCCTTTAAACTGATGAATACAAAAAAAAGAAATCTGCTTAATCATCCAACAACCAACGTATATACTTATCCCCTCCTGCATTCTTTTTCTTATGTCTTACGAGTGTATGAAGTAGAAGTCATTTAAACAAATACTTTTACATACAGATATAAATATATATCTTCACTTTCGTTGGCTCAAAGGTCTAAATATATTCAAATGCATAACTGACACTCACTGCATGAATACCTACACTTTCACGTTTATCTATAAATACAGCAAAATTTTGGTTCTAAATAGTTTCGTTATCGCAAGAAAGGAATCAATGGCAGTAGCAAATTTTTAACGTTTAACACGCAACAAAATTCTGCACACAACAACCTTAAAGAATACAGATAAATGTATAGAACTGTACGAAAGTGTTAGAAGCATGAAGAATATATTTTACATACATAAAAATGTTGAGCTGAGTGTGTTATATGCATCACATTTTCAAAACCCATACTCGAATTAATTTAATCCTTCACATCGTCAGAACATCTGCGTTCCCTGTCAAGTGTTTTTCACAATTTGCCATGACAGTAATACTCCTTTAACCTTTACCGTCGTCCCTTTCCCACTCTAAGAATTCATTCATTAGTATTGTCTCAGTGATAACAAAGAATTCTAACTGACATTCGTCTTAGGAAATGATGCTAAAGTTATTCCCATTAAAATTAAACCGTAGAAGACACTATGTTGTCATTAGATAAAAGAAAACTTACGGAGACACACGCTTTGGATTTCACATCATGCCAAGTGTCACAATATACTCCTTTAATACTTTTACCATTGCGTGATTGTCCTCGTAGCTTTGGATTAAAAGTTCTTGTGCAGTAGTTCTCTCTAATAAAGGTTGATGGGTCTTTCTTCGAAAGAAGAAATACATACTATGTTGACTCTATCACACAATCGCTTGCTTAGACTGAAGATTTATTTTAGCTGGTTATTTTTATGAATGAGAACTTCTGTTCATTCAAAAGCATGTAACACTCGTTAAATGCAACTCATTATTGTCATGACAGACACTACCGGTGTCTGATGAGTGCATCATACAATGGCATAGTCTCGGGTTGCGATTTTGCAGAATGTGTTGACTAGGGTAATTAATTAAAACGCAGCCTTGATTCACTTCACACACATGAAAGGGATGGACATGAAAACGAATTTAAATACTTTAACCATCACGAAGAAATGTTGATAATTTTGTTTTCCAGCTTTTGCTTAACTAATTGAAGTGATGTGGTTCTAAAAACCAGTAGAGACACCGAATACGAAACAATGCATATATTATTGCGAATATAATATTATTTTCTAACACAACAGAGGGCTGACATTGAAAATGTAGCGACGACCAGCAAAGAGATAATAATAAGCCTGATGCATTAATTTATGTGAACATTCACAGGACACTGACAGTAGCATCTTCGTATCTCACAATTAACTCTCCAAAAAAGACGATGATTAAAATGATAGGAAACAACAAAGCGCTTCACCCTACAAAACATTCGCATGATTTCACAAGGTAAAAGATGCAATCGCACACCCCTAAAAAGTGTCCCAACCAAGCCCAACTTTCAACCTACTTCTTGGGGACACTTACTTACGTATGAGCAAGCAGTAACCGTAAATAGCATAGTTTCACACAATACGAGTCTTCACAACCATAAGAAGACAAATCGCAGCACGAATTCTGTGTGCAAAAGGGAAGATACAGCAATCAAATTTCCAACCACGTAAAGCTCAACTGTCAAATGTAAATGATTGTAGGGAGATAATAGTTTGAAGAAGCTGTTCAGAAAGCGTGATAAGATTTTCACAATGACACTGCAGAGCAGAGTCTGTATTTATTGAGACAATCATTTTCTATCTTTACCATAACCACCACACAACTAAATACAAAACCCATACCACAAACTCACGAAGGGGAACTTTAGATGCAAAATTTGTCTATTGTCACAGGAAAATACCCCATAAACTTAGGAGCTTCTTATAGCGGAGATGATGCTAGAGGATCTCAACAACCGGAAGCCACAACATCTCCCAATGAACCTAGAAAATCTACCTCATCCTTTCTTCATTACTGCGACTAAAGACCTGTTAACTTTCATGATCCTTTTACTCAGCAGCGGAGCCAAGTAATGATACAAAATGCCGTATGTAGTGACAGCTAAAAGTACTTTTCGTGGGAAGTTTGGAGTAATGAGTTGACTGACAGTTTAATGGTACCTCCCAGATCTGTAAAATTAGCCATGTATGATATAATCCTGTACGCCATTCCTGCCTTGCTTGTCTTCTTCGTCCAAATTTAACATCCGTAAAAAGACATCTTTCTACCAACTCCTCCAACCCGTTATATATATATATTATCTGCTTCTTCCCTGCTGCTAACTACATCTGCATTTCAAACCATCAGAGTGGGGAAGAAAGACGTCATCTCACTCAAAATGAAACGGTTGCTACAATAAAATACGCAAAGCATCCAACTACTTGCATATTTCCGAGGCATTTCTAATTAACTCCTGACTATCTCCGAAGAGTTGGAATACACACAAACAGATTCTGAAGATGCTTTTTCATTTTATCCTTCTCAGGATCAAAGGGATGCCGGCAATAGGAACAACTTATAAGCGTCTTAGTACTGTAACTAATTAGACAACCAGACGTTGTCTTCTGTCCTCCATCCGTGCCATACATCAGGACATTTCGATGTTCTTGACGCCACACCACCGACCTACTACAAAATGTCTCTTACCAGCCACACACATTATTTTTATTCATTGCAATCGATCACACGCTACTTTATGAAATCTATCCTTCTTTAAAAAACCAACTTGTTCTGTATATCAATTAAAACTTCATTCTACTACATTTTTCTTCCAACTATTTTGAATCAAAGACGATTGCTATCATCCACGAATGGTTCATTGTTTTTGGTCGAACGAAATCGCTTGATCACTTACGATTCGCATCTAACCTGGATTAAGTTTTACTCCCTTTCTTCAATAAAGATGACATTACACAAACCATATTTAATCTTTTGGAGTTCCCAACAGGGAGTTAAGGGAGTATTATTTGACAACCAAAAGTGAGGGGCAGAGAAAGACGATGATTAAAAGACCACATGTGCACGTGATGAGACTTTATGTAACAGCCTAGCGATCCAGCCCTCTCATGGGATGATCAATCCTTTCAACCCTTTGAACTCCTTCAACATAGATCATATCTGCAATTCACTAAGTCCCACTTACTTATAATCCATTGGGATAACTTGGAGCTTCTTAACTTCAATTCACGAGTGTCTTCATTAAACCCCAATTATAAGACTAATCTTTTTAGATACCCGTCACCCTTCACGTCGACCAGGAATTAATAAATGCCACACCATTGATCCTTTACACGTTTTCGAATACTTAATGAACCACCAGAACTCTTTGCCATATTTGTTAGTAAGTAGCTGTTATTCAGTTTTGTTTTGCATACTCTCATCTCACACGATGCTTTACAGTTGAATTCACGATTTATGGTCACTGTGAGCTATTCTACGAGCCACTGGGCAGTCTGGTGTATACTAGTACATTTATTGAATTTAAAAGAATAAGTAGGAATTTAAACTGACTTTTTTTCTCGCTTTCCAGCTCCGGTGTCTCGAAAGCCTTTGGCAAATGGATTATTATCTATTTTCAGCTGGGTAATCTGCAACAATTAAAAATAACAATAAATACAATACTACAACACATATCATCTCTATACCACAACAAACGCGATATGAAAAAGATTTCAACTGAACTTTAATCAACTTACCTTTTCGTTTTGATACGCTGTCACTGCGATGAATTCAGTTTCTTTAAAAACGTAAGTACGGAAGGTAGAATACGGTAGCTTAAGAATATCGTTGGCTCGTACTAAATGAAAGCGGGGCTGGTACTTGTGCATGGAGTTGAGAATGGTCTGCTTGAAATTACAAAAAAAATAGCCAAAGTCAATCAAAATCCATTTTAAAGGTAAAAGATAGCCCAATTAGACTTTTAATGATGAAGTTCATAGTCAGAATATCCTATGCATAATAATAACCTATCATTGAATAGTCATTACAGATCGAGATATTTTCATGCTTACCCAAAAAAGCTGAGAGGAAGGTGTATTGGTCTAAAATAAAAAGAAAAAAAAATCCTGATGTACAATCCACATTTATATATTTCACAACTTGGATGGATATGATGATGAACTACAACTAATAAGACTAGGAGCACCACACAAAGTAAACGTGATACAAAGCATTAGGAGACATTCAATAACAATTTGAACTCTCATTTTCTGAAGATCCAATGCTCCACATCACATTACACACAGCATGATTAAAGTTAAACCTTGAAAGAATACTAATTTCTTAGAATGCACTGGACTCTGGACGCCCTAACTAAGCTGCAGGTCATATTGTTGCCTGCCCCATCAAAAGATGAAAAGATGATGATCAGCATTGCCATCATTATCATTACACAAGACCATGAGGTACCCCCATTCAATTGTATAATAACAAGCTCGAAGTCAGTGATCTGAGACAGATGATAATGTGTGTCAAAAAACCATAAAGTCCACAATATTTTTCGGACTGCCACATCTGACGTGGAATGAATACGTATGTCTGAAAGTCAGGAGATGGAAACCGATTTGTTGAATGGTTTGATCTGTTCAGAGCCACGGTGATCATCTCGTTCATCTTTAAGCATTGTATATTCCAATCAGGGATACCATTCTACCATTTTATTTTACACAAATTTTATCCTTCGCTTTTTCTCATACTTTCAAAGACTAATCTTCCTCTTCAAATATCCATTTGTCAAAATTGCTACTACTGCAAACCCATTTTATCCTCTGCTAACCTAGGATTCAACTCTTAAGCGTACGCCACTAAAATCTTGGGATTTATCTAATCCAAAAGGCCATTATGATATACTCATGATCATAATATGGAACTGACGTACAGAAAACAAATCCCGCAGGTTTGATTCACGTATCGCTATCAAATTACTTATTGTTGAAATAAGTTTGAAATTCCCAAGTATTCATCTTTAAAACTCACTTGAATGAATTTTAATTTTTGTTCCAAACAATTTTTTACCAATTATAAAAACAAACACGGTGGATTATGAGCCTTCAGGTTCATCCTACGCTAAAGTTGCATTACACGACGTAAGAAAAACGAATTGCAAGTGGGAAACGATACACTGCAAATACAGAAATGTATAAATCACCAGTTTATGCATTTTGCATGGACACCAAGGCGTACAACTGTGAACTTGTCTCACTAAAGTGCAGGTACCGCCCATTAATTAAATTCATACAAGATAGAACTCATGGAGACAAAAAGAGACAGGAGTCTCCAGCAGAATTCTATCACGCGATGATTCCCTAGGTTTCTGTTTGCACGTTAGGTTGGTTCCTCGAGTGTATTTCGACATGTGTCCACAGGCGTAGAAATCATACTGTCTCATCTATTAAAAAGTTTCATTCAAACTAACGAAGCTCACCTACACGAGCAATCACTTGTCTTTAGGTTTGTGTTAAGTTTGGATAACACCTCGTTTCACTTTGAGCATAATTACTCCTCTATCCTTATGAGCACGTTAGCATGCATGTATAAAGGTCTGCGTTGGCAGTGTTGGCACACTCCTCGCCAATTGTCTCAAAATTAGACTGGTAAATCGATACAAGCACATTGAGGAACTAACCATAACCTCATGTCTTTTCTTTTTACTTAATTAAAAACTTCACCTTTGAGTGTCAGAAAGGACTATGTACAACGTAAAGGCTGACTAAAAAGTGATTTTGTAAACAGGAATGTGTAAAGAAAATCTCCCTCTACTTTCCCTTTAAATGTATTGTGTTTTCTGGAAAGAATCCTAAAAATATAGCGAATGATGATGAAAAATACGAGCAATAAATATGCCCCTTAAAAACTATACTAACGGCAGATGTAAATGACTACCATATATGCCGATGAAACATATAAACGAGCTATTACAACAACAAACAACAAAGTGTAAACGGTAGACTAATTTTACAACAAGACTGTTTTTGCAAGGAATATTATCACCTAACCTTCCTTTAACACGTTGAGGAGCAAAATGAAAGGTGGCCTAAGTCTAATAAGTGGCGTGGTAGTGATGGTAGTTAAGTATTTTAAAAGGTGAGGAAGGATAATGGAGAGGAAAGCTTGAGAACTCTTCTTCCACCGACCCATGATGTTATTATGGAGGAGTCCTAAGGCGCCGCAATTAGACATTGATCTAGGTTCATAATAAAACCCACTTCAACACTATATAACACTACCAGCAGCACAACCATAACCACACCACTTCTATCTAGTCTTCCGTACAAAACTCACGAGAAACGGAGAAAGTAAAAAGTCACACAGCAAAGAGAGAGAGAGAGAGAGTCCTATATACACACCAGCCAGTCTGATGATATTACTCCCTCACTATGTAACGCGCTTTACAACAAAACTCCTTTACTTTGATAAAGTGCTAGTACTAACTATGTGCAGTATTCTCTTATATTCCTTTCCCCAGTCCTCTTTTTCTTCATTAAGTACTCTTACTTCCATCTCCTCCACTACTATTATTACCAAGTAAACAAGGGTATCGATCCATGTCATACAGCACTCTCGTATTATGGCATACCTTTTTACGGTGCACACTTCATATTCTCACTAATAAAACTTATCAAATAACTGTTGGCCATGGTTCATACAAAAATAATGGAGGACCCTACTCAAAGTTCCTCATGTTAGTAATTATGTCCAACAAATGTGTATCTCCAAATTCAACATGCCGAGGTTACTATATATAGCAATTAGAGAAGCGTGTGTTCTCATTTGCAGATTCTTATGTTCCATAATTATAACTGTAGAGTCTTAATACACTTGAATAGCAACGTGGTTGCACATTGAACTCCTTACGCTAAATATAGAAGCTAATGTAGGTGCCTAGCACGAAATTATGATCTCGAAATCTCAATCCAGAAAATGGCTGTCCTTACTAAAACACAATTATCTTGCTTCCGGCAGTGTGTGTGGGAGCGAACCTCGAAAAAACGGAAACTCAGATCTTGACTAGTTGACTACGTCTACAGATTCTACCTACTGTAATATAGGATGAGAAAACCTGAGAAATGTAGGCTTCATACAATCACTTAAATGGAATGTGATAGCAATGGGAATAGAACTCCCGTTCTTCCAGCAGTTTTTGCACAAAAAGTAAAGTGAAAATGCGACCGGAAAACTTTTTATCAACAAATAGACAAACTTCAAGACGGGAAAAGTTTATGGAACTCCTTACCATCTACAACACACTACCACTGCTCTGTTTGGTTCCTCCACTTACTTTCCTTCACACATTTCGAACATTAAATTTCATTCCTCTATCTCTTTTCCTCCCCAACCTTCTTCTACCTTCTTGTAAAGTTAGAGCATCTCTACAATCCATTATACTATCACTGCAACAACCTCCGTCAGCCTGAAAAGTTATAAAACCTGACATCATCGCTGTTCCTTCCTCTCTCCTCACCCTTTCTCCATCCCTTTTGCTTAGAAATCCGCACTTGTACTTCGTCTATACTAATTCCCAAATCGGCTATACACTTCTGCATGCACCACTATTACTACAACTACTACTACTTCTCCAGCATCCAATCTTCCGTGCAGTCGTGCTTCGTAACATTGTAAAATAGTAATCTTTCTTCTCCTCCCTACAGACGCCTTCACGCATTCAGTAGTGTACGAAGCAGTAATGTTTCCATTCCACTCAAATCCCTTGCGTTTTCCACCATTTCTCCACTACTAAAACTACTGGCAATTCAGAACTTACTCTCATCATAATAAAACATAAATTGTTTATGTGCTAGCTAGCTCGCTCGCAAAGGAAGTAGAGATAGAGAGAAACGAGAACAGCAAAGAAGGTAATATAACACAGGATGCGAAGGGACTATACACACCGAAGAAAGTAGAGAGACTCCCGACTGCTATAAACTCACTCACACTCTCCCACTATTATCCATCAACAAGATCATTTCTCCAACACCGACATTTATCTTTCACTTCGTACACGCCCATCTCATTTCTCATGTTTCCGATCTCACCAACAAATCCTTTCCGATCCATCTCATCTCCTCACTACGATAATGTTCACATGCTACACACATTCTATCTGTCTAATCCATCGCTCCCTAATACAACAAAATTGAAACATCACACACAAACATCAACCAACTAATTAGGCTGAGTTATCAGGAGTCTCAGCTGTATTGAAATATTGTTACAAACTTCTGGAAAATATATTTTATTATTATTTTTCCAAAGTGAAAAGTAAACCCTCACGTTTACCTGAGAATAAAAGTATCATATTCTCATGTATAGTGCTTCAAGCACCTGTAAAACTGAATGGACGAGCTTGACTTGAATCTGTAAAACGATACAATCTCTGACAAAAGAATATACATGCTTGCCAATGGAATAAAGACATTCAGAAGTCTTCCTCACGCTCACCAGCTCTCTCTGGCATTAAAAAGAACTTACGAGGAACTGGAATGATAAGTTTCATTTAATTCTGCTTCGCTGACTATACATAAAAATCTGTGAGGATCACAATATCACAGATCATGATACACACAACTGTCTGGCTAGGAATAAAAAACGCAAGCTCTAAAAACTGGAGTAGCTTAGATCTAACCTAACCAACTTCTGATGTAGATACTCAACAGAGACCTTCTTCAAACAAGGTATCTCTGTGACAATCAACATCATCTTTATCTTCTTTTTCTCTATTCTTTACACTATAGGGAAACAGGGATTTAAGCTACACTACAAAAGATAAATCTGTAGTTGTATCTTCTTGCTACGTGTGAAATGGCGAAAAAGATAAGGTGTCTCAAAATCTCAGGCCAGGGTGTGATGTTTTCTCCCTTGAATCCTCCATTCAATAGAAATATCAAAGGGCTGCATGAGGTCCATTTTCAATAGGATTAAACATTCTCTTCGACACCGCATTAGTTTTATTTCAAATTCAGATGGAACCAATACATTCGAAAAGGTGCTAGGGGTAAATTACTGAGACATTTTAATAAAGGAAATCTCCAAAGAGATAGTTGATCATCCGTATGTTCTTCTCAGCAAAGCAACTTTCGAGGAACCTACTTGAATATCCAGCTCAAAATGACTATTATTACAGATTACCTATAAATTCACGTAGGTAAAATATCCCTCTACTTTTTAAAGCTTACGGAAGGTTACATACGGTTTTGGTAAGGAATATTATCATTTCATCAACACCTTCTCAATCTACACTGCCAATGAACCCGGCAAACTTTCTTGTTTCCAGGAATAATTAATGTGTTATATATTTACAATAAACTCATGCCGATCCACTTCAAACTTTCATGAAACGTGTTCACTTGTCTTCGTATTCTTTTGTCTATCACGAGCGTGTAATCTTGCAACTTGTATTCAGTAGAAGAGATGATCAGATGATAGCTCAACTGGGAAGGAAAATAAACATTGCTTTTTATTTCTGTGACAAAGGACTTGTCTTTCCACTCGTCTTGTTCCTTCCATCCTTTTGTTATCTCAATTGCTTAGTCTTTATCAAACTCTAAATTAGCTCGTCTTCGTGTATTTATTCTACTGAACTCAGTTAAACGCGACACAGGCAGAATTTATACGACTCATCTCAATCCTGTGCTACTCAACCTTTAACCTACTATATTATAGCAAGTTGCTCTTTCAGTCTCTTTCAAATCAAGCTACATTGAGAAAAACAACGAAAATATTATCTCCGGATACTTTTGCTTGTTTTGAGCAGCGGCACAAGATTTTTGTTATGATTTAACTGTAAAGTTGGTTTGAGTGTCATTAGCGTACAGACTGAATCATCTCCCCCTTTTCATGTACAACAATTACTATTAGGCATAAAAAATAAATCAAAATATCAAAAATTATATTACTTTTGATCTTTTTGGAGGTAAGAAGACGCGAACAAGTCTAAGAGTTGGTACGATTCTTTGTAAGAAGTACGACTTGAAATGACCTACCAGTAACATACGCATGTTTATCATACACTTAATCACAGGACAGCAACATACCAATTAGAACATCATGAGTATCGGAGAATACGGTGTGCCAAGCAGGTTATCTAACTTTTACTCAATGTTAACCCCTCCTCACACTTTTACTCATGTTGTTGTCGTATTTTGGTTTAGCGATATTGCAGTTTAACATATTCTGGTGCTTGCTAAGAGTCCCATGTTGGTTGGTAGCAAGTTACGGAGCTTAAAAAACTACACGCAAAGATTATGCCATTAGCTGGGTATCTTTGATAATTTTTACCCTGCTAGAAAAGCAGAGGGGCTAATAGAGTTACATCCATCCGCACAGTGTTGTACATGAATATGACATAACAAGCTTTATTAATATCCAAAACTTGTAATGTTGTAATAATGAGCCGACTACTGCCGTACAACATGCCAAAGGGTGCTCATACACTATTACAGAAACACGGGATGCGCAAATGAACTCGTTATTATCCATATTACTTATCTCGGTAGCAAGACAAGAAGGGTAGCTGAGGTAGTTCTAATGCATCATTGCTACTTAGAAAGTAATAATAATGCTAAGTTTGGAGATAGCTCAATGAAATGATACCGAATCCTAATGAGTGCTGATAGAGGAACACACCAACACTTCAACCTCGATGAGATTAAGAAGCCTTTCTAATGAACCTTTAAATATTTGACACGCCTTTACCTGGCACCCTCACCTATTAGATGAGGCTCTTCAAAAATTAAGAATGTGTACTCTTTTTGCTCCACTTCAAAAGTTTAATAACGTACTATTAAGTTAAGAATTCGAAACTTAATACAGCTTAGACATAAATTACGGCGTCACTTTGATTATATGAACTTCATCATTAATTTCTTGATACAATATTAAACAACTTACAAAGCCATGTTTGTCCGAAATATTATTGGTCAGTTTTAGTTTATGAAACGAGACTACTTTTTGCATCCACTGTTCCCCAGTTGATGGTGAGTCAGGATGGATGTACATTCTTTTCGGCATTTCTGGATCAGCTTTTCCGGCAACCATCCACCTACTACAAACATAAGAACATTTTAGAATCATAGAATCCAACATTGAAACAAACTATTCACTATTATGATTATGGCAGTCAACGAGTTGTTCAATAATTTAATTAAGTTATTCTAATGAGAACCCATAACTAGCACAAATAACTGCTGTTGTTACTGCTTTTCTGCACCGTGAAAATATAGTCAGGACATAAGTGTGATGATTCTACACCTTTCTTTCAGTTCATTACATTAAAGGGTAAAACAGGTATCACCATCAAATGCGAAGCAAACAATTTTCCGCTCGAATAATCCTTTTGGTTCCAAATTGCCTTTCAGTATCTTTCTCAACTCTAATACTCCAAACTTTCAGTCCAAAGTTGAGATGACTACGTGCAGTAGTTAAGTATTATCAGTGATTGTCATTAGCCTTTTGTTAGGCACTGCCCTATACTTATGCTTAATCACTCTTATTAGAAGCCCATATCACTTTTCATTAATTATCACCTACATTAGGTGTGTGATAAAGACCATGACTTTTGCACTTAATTACCTTCGCACAACTTGTCAGTTTTCTCCACACCTAAGGTTTATGATCTCTTTTTAGCGTACTAGGGTTTCACTCCTTTACTCTTAATACAATTCCACGCTATTATAATAATAATTAAGCACTGATACCCAACATTGCATATATTACGCCGATATGTCAGATTACTACTAAGATAGACGGAGATCAGCTTCATTTTAGTGAAATGTCTCTAGTCTCTACACTCATAACACACTGAAATCTGTGCCTTTGCGTATTTTAAAAAGTTTCATTATGATTGAGGAAATACATCATGCCATATCTATCGTCTATCATGTTCTCATACTAATTGTAAATAGTGATAAAAAATCAACCAAGCACCCAGTTTTACCTGTTATGAAATTTATATCTGTAATCGTCTGCTGCTACGATGTCCAGAAGGAGAATATATTTGGCCTTTGCATCTAATCCTGACACTCGGAACTTCATTTGAGGGAACATTTGTCTGAAAATACATAAAATGAATCAATTATAAACGCTGAATCATAAACGAATATAAATATTATGGAAAAATAAGTGCAGTGTATAAAGACAGCAGCGGTCATATTCAGTGAGAGTCCTACATACACTTTACAGCATCATTGCTGCACAATTCGAAGTAAATTCCCAGCTCGTAGATGATGGAAACAACATTAATGTGCAGCTCATTCTTATCATTTCTTGTCTTGGTAGTGTTTGGTGTTTCACTCATACTAGTATTCATTATTCATAGAAACAAGCGATAGCACAAGTAATCATGAAGTTAACCGTCTGAAGATAAGACAGCTCTTTACATATTCCCTTCGGTAGGTTGAATGGTTGAAATAAATATATGTCATCTACTCTGTTATGCTCCATATCTATTTAGTAATTTAATTTCTGTCACTCATCTTTTGCAAATCTTAGACTCACAGACTCCCCGACAAGCACAGAAGGTTGGGTTGTAGTGTTCACAGTAAATTAATCTTCTTCAGTGCTAATTTATAACCAGTACTGCGTCACAAGGCAACCGCTCAGACAAGTAGAATGAAATGAGTAAATAGATAGTTTAATCAACTATTAACTTTATTGATATATCTTTATATCCACCCAAAAACGTAGAAACAGTGACTTCGTATTTGTGACTAGGTTCAGTTTAAGCTGGACTTTTGCGTTTCCTATTTTTTCAACTTTATCTCAGGAAATGATAGTGTTTCTCAGATATTATTGTTGTTCAAAAAGTTCATTCAACAACTTATTTGTACCCATTCAAACTTCTCAACCCAAATACCTGTAAAGCCCATCAATCTTATCATGTCATTAGCAACTATTTGAACTTCAGAAGACGACTGAAGCTCACGACTGTGTACTAATAATTATGTGATACCAAAGTTTACAAATATAAATTCCTGACTTGAAAAGACTTTGATGGGAAGAAGAAGAAGTGTATCTGCTTCTTCTTACAAATTTTATTGGATAGACAATAACGTAGACGTATAAATAAATGTAGATGGAAGAACAACAGTGCTAATGAGATTATTTATAGTAAGGCGTGTCAAAACCTAGCGCTATATAATGAATGGGCGTTATATACTTTGTGCCATGTCATACCACTATAGGGTTGCAGTAGTTGTTCCCTGTTAGATATTTCATTTTGCCACAATGAGACACTTATTTATTCATGCTTGTTCACTCAAGATCAACAGACTAACTGATCACCATCAAATTATTATTATGTCCTCCCTATGAGTCCGAACATTAATATTATTATCTCAATCTTGGACAGAGCTGACGAAGCCCTCTGTAACACTTGAACTTGTATTCACAGGCTACACACACTCTAGAATATGAATCATTTATTAACAACGCTTATTTTGCAAATAAGCAGATGCTAGTTTGTAGTTTCGATCCTTTGTCATGCCGTTTTAATGTAATTTCTCTTTCTGTTTTTTGCATAGAGATTTGATCAAAAGCCCCACGAAACGGACGAAAGAACGACGGGAAGAAGTTGCTCAAATCAGAAGAAAGAGTGCAACAAAAAAGTACTACTAGAACCATCATCGTCGTCCCTATACCACCAACTTGAAACTTCTACAGAGAGAAGCTCATTCAATTCAATTTAACTTTAAAGCTTCTTCTTCCACCACTCACTTATTGGAAGAGACTTCTTCCACCACCACTCCACTACATTGCATCTTTTCACTCGTCTCTCTGTGGTCAATGTACATGTCTCTCCTATAATGCTCAACCATGCTATACGGAGAAACATCAGGTCATTGAATCAGAACATACTTAAAAAACTACCATTATTGAATTCGTTTGATAAAAACCTTTCATCATGGCTACGCGACGGCTTGATCAAGGGAGAAGAATTGCCTTTTCTTTCTCACCGCAAAAACTTCATGAAGAACACGATGATCATCATCATCAATCTACAAGCCAATATAATTCATTCTCATTTTACATTTTGAAGTCAACTAAAAAGCACGATTTATAGGTCTTTTCTCAAACCATCGTTACTTGCAAAATTGTCCTAGGAATACATTTACAATCACCTTTGACAATAAATTATTTCCTTAATTAATTCCAACGGAATTATAGAATTCAAAAACTGTGTGATGGTGTCAAGATTTATGACAAATCTGAACTTGTAACGATTCGTTGATTCGTTGTGCATTTGTAAATAAAAAACTAATTTGGTTCCAACAGACACTATTGTATTCTATGTGCATAATGTTTAGGTATCCATGAAATCTTTGAGATTTCCATTACGCAAGCTTGCATGGTGGGCATATATGTAGTTCCCTATCTCCGCAGACTCGGAACTTCACGTTCCGTTAAATACTAGAGGATGAACAATATTCGTATCCCAGTTTCTCAGGGCCCAGTAAACTTGACATTTCTAAGGGACTTGAGTATCACATTACACCGGAATACACGTCTGATGAAATAGACAAGGCCTAGTGTCATGCTGTGGATGGTTAGAGAAAGTAGAGTTGAGGGTACCAAACACCGCACAATGTTCATTGGCAGAATTGTAAGAAAACTACCCTTGAATTAAGAGGTATCAGTGAGCCCTGCTGATCTCAAGAGCTTCTCTGCATCGTCTTGATCTATGAATCTCACATCTTTGAAGTGGAGGTCTATCTTGCTAAATTGCGGTCTCTTTGTCTATATTAAAGCAATACTGGAGTACCAAACAGATTATAAAAACTCCAGTCTGGTAAATAATATTTTCCAAGGGTCCTTTTTGCTTGGTTTGCTGTTGGTGGAGGTACTGAATAACACGGTCAGTGTCAGAGAGAGACCCTTGTGTGTCTGTGTGTTTGTATCCAAATTGGGTTCATCCTTTTGGAACTCATCGAACCGGACGAATCGGAGGGCGCCGTGAGAGCTGACAAAACTCAAGGAAAACAATGCCAGGGTGAGATACTTCGGTACACTTCCCATCACCCTTCACTTCTCTACGGTCCATCCTAATTGTTTGACAGCCATCATCTTTCCACCTCACATATCACACCGTCGCATCTCACTATCATCTGCCTTCGTCCACAGCAATGTGGCTAGCTTAATATCCAGCACAACTTATGACACGGCTTCTATCTCTTTTCACGTCTCTATTTTTGCTAATTATTAACTGCGTTACGTGTGCTTTATACATAACTGCTGAGCTTAAGGTTATTTTTATTAATGCCTAAGGTTTCCTTGAATTTTATTAGACGCTTTGACGCTTATAGCTATTAAATTTAGTTCCTTAAATTTATTACTGATGCGTCTAACATTGCAGATTCATAGAAATCAGTAAAATAGGAACAAGGGGCTGGGAATTATTCATTATCGCGAGAAATATCTAGAATTTTGTGTGGGGTTGAGACCATATTAACTTATATGAGAGTCAAACCACAAAGGGCCTCATTTATATCTTCATTTGAAATTTACAAGAAGGGTCCAGCATCCAACTTTTGAAGTGATAGGGCAAAATCGTAACTTGACATCAGCGTGCTAGTGCTTACGAAGCTAAATCAAAAATAGGGGAGCATTATTATAATCCGTATGTGAGCCAGCAAGCAGGATATCAAAAGCTCTTTTTAGCCAATGGCACACAAAATATGGTTGGGAACTCAAAGAGACGCAGCTGAGATGAAAAAGCTGTCAAAACTACTATTCATTTATGAGAACTCCGTCATACTTCTCATCATATTCTACTTGAGCCAGCCATATTGAATCCACACATTACAAATCCAACATAACCATTCACAAAAATCCCGAGAACATTCATCCTTTAAAACCCATCGTTCCCGTGTATAACTCACTCTTCCTCCTCGACCTCTTTCATGGCATTCTAATCGTTCCACTCTCAATACAGTTTTCAGATCACAACGGGAATTCACTCAATAAAATCATCACAATAATAATCATGGAGGCATCATGGCTCCCCCGTAAATCTTTTGTGTTCCACCCCACAAACTATTTTAAATACGTCCCAACGTCCCTACAAGGAATTTCTGAAAAGAAAACATGCTATGAAGTTTTTTCTACGTAATTTACTTTCCTCTTTTGTTCCTTTTAGGTTGATTGTGTTCTCTTTAAATCAGTATACACTACTGCTCTCGTCACTAAATTGATTTTAAAGTTTTAAAAGACTTCCAAAGTAGTCCAGATATACTGCTCTTAAAACTCCTACCGCTAACTACGTTTGTGCCCTTATAAAAAGCTTCCTCACAGCCTCTGTCGTATGTGAACCTTTATTACAGCTTAGTTGAACCTTGAATGTTCTTTTGTTCCTTAATATCTCGATCACCTGGTTAGGAAGGAGTATATTCATTATATGAGTGATTCAAAGTTATATTCAATATACATTATAAGGAAAGGGATCCAACACAGTTAAAAAAATAAGAGCCCTTGCGTGACTTGTCTAAAGGAGCGGAAGTGAGAAAAAGTGGACAACATGGCCGAAGAAAAGCCTACCATCACATATTGAACATGACACCTTCAATACTTTTATTGGCTTGTCTGTATTCTGTATCTACAAGATCCAATTCAAGAGTATATCGCGGAACATCTCACATATACACAAGCACCACCAAGACCGAGATATCCTGATTGAAGAGCAAATCTAACGCTTGCCTGTGAAAATACTTTCTACCCTCATGTAATTATTGTAATTTTTCTCACCTTAATACTTCAGTGCACCACCTAGTCATTTTGATTCAATTTTGTGCGTTAAAAAACAATAGCGTGCTTCACAAACACAGCCTTAGTATTTATTAGCATCCATCTCCATCAATGATACATTTTACGACTACAAATCCAGCAGCTAGACAACTTTCGATTACGCAGATCTTCTAACTTTTACCTGTATGCTTAATGCAACAAAAGATAGCAAGACAGCACAATTTGTTGGAAAATATACTATGTGAGCTGAAACAATTAAATACAATGACATTTGCTATTTGAAACGGAAATATCTTCCAAGAAATAAGATATCGGTTAGAGAACAAAATCCCATGTGTCATCATTACGAGTATTATATAGCAGCTTTCTTTTACAGGATCTACTGGTCTAGTATGCTTTTTTGTACTGCTGACTGAGTATGGGAATATGGCACACTTTGTAAGTTGTATCCATAGCAGTGTAGCAACCAATTGGAACCAAATATAGAATTAATTTGATTTACAAATTAAGACATTCGAATCTAGAAATGCGCTTTGCCTATGAAGTTGTTATAAGTCAACCCATGTGAGGAGACAAATAAACTTATACAAGTCTGAATGTCTTGAATCACAAATAGTCATGTCAGAGAAAGGAAATCAGGGAGAGATAGTATATAAGATGAAGGAGTCCTTCTCTGTACGTGATGGTCGTAGTGTTGCATTTATTTCCTTGCACTCGGTGGCAGGAAGACTTAGAGGGAAGAGAGGAGTTGAGAGAAACTCGATTTAGGATGGGAGAGAGATACGAAGTGAACTATAAAAGATGTGTCCAATGCAATATAACGGGCGCCTGATACAGCCTAATAAAAGTTGGCAATACCTAAGAGCCCTAAAAGCCCAGCTACATTTTCGGATATGAAAGCAAAAAAGATAGCACTTCCGCTCAATGGATCTTCCGCACCGCACATCGTAATTTGGTCAGAGAGCGAAGTGCAAGAAAGAAGGAAAAGAGGAAGGGAAGAATGTATAAGAAGAGTAGTGGTAGCACTGATTCATCCAGGAAGGAGCAAGCGTGTGGCATCTCTAAAAAGATGAGCAAAGAAACGAAGAGACGCTCAACCGCACCACCACCAACACTAGCACTGACAAAATCCTCTTGGCAAATCAGCAGGGCGGAGAAACTCAGAGAAAGAGAGAGTCCAAATCGACCCGATACCGGGTAACTGTGTGTCCCCCCCACATCCACTCCGATTCCAATTTTTCACTTCCCCTTCCAACTTCAAGCACAACGGACTATTACCTTCTCGGCCTCATGTATGCATCTCACACTCCCATTATACCTACCCTTAAGTAGTTCTCTATCAAAAGCTTTTACAAATCCTCCTCACTGATAATCATCTCCATACCACATCCTAAACTCATCTCTTCTATTGACAAAGCACCACATTGCCACTACTATCCACACTTACACTCCAATTTACTGTATCTCTACAATCAAAGGGATAAGCACCACTAACCCTATGACACCCCGGAGCTCCAACTTGACCAAGTACCCAGTACTATACGTTGTACTCCCTACCAATTCCAAATACGGAAGACAGCAAGTGCAAAAATTTGTATTCCCACAATTCCCAGACATATTCCCTGAAATCCTTTTGTCAAAACTGATGATATCCAAAGCTCCAATGAGTCAGCAAACAAGTATGAAACATCGCCGAATCGAATCTAAAACGCCACCAATTCTTTCTCTTCATTGACCGCTAACGCACCTTCCTTTTGTCCCTAGCTGCTCCACAATTTGTCTCATTACGAAATCAACCACTTTCACTCATACAAACTCGGATTTCCCTTCTTTCTATTCAGCGTCATCGATGCAGACACACTTCCCAGGGATTTTGCCTTTCTCTGTCTGTGAAGTCTTTTCTCTCTCGGCAATCCATAAACTCCTCATTTTCTCTTTCACTCTGTTTGACACCAACTGCCGCCTTCACCATACATGTGTATGCATTTGCTAATTTACCGGATCAAATTCAACTCCAGCGGCAACAATCAACGCCCCGATTCGTGATCTACTTAATTAAGCGTATAGACTCTCACAATTTTCTGTACGTTGTGAACGTGTGTATTTCCTTTTTTCATGTCTCCTATACCGTAACTAAAATTGGGGTCTAAGAATCACGGTACGACAGAATGTCCCTCAGTTCTCCATTTTCTAAGATCCTAAAACTGCCAAGGAGAAGTCGGGAGATAGAAGGATTTAATGTTTACTTAGCACAGCCAGTCACAATATAACTTATTTAGTGACTCCTCCATATATCTCTAAACACAAGTGTTCAACTTTTTTTCTCCTGTCCTCGTTAGGTATTCCACAGATGCATTAATTGGACATAATGACAAGAGAAGGAGGACCTCACAAGTAGGATTTACTAGTATCGTCGTTACTGTAGAAAACGACTACAAGAAGATATTTTTGGGATACTAAAAATAGAATCTCTTCGCTAGACTTACTTTCACACATGGCGCAGATGTGTCATGGTGTGAGATGCAAACTGTAGTACTAATTTCCTAGTAAAATCGAACAAAATATATTTAACTCGCTTGTAACCACTATCAAGATCGTAAATGCAGCCGTGTACAGCAACATTACTTCCACATGTATGTCTCAGGACAGGACACTTTTTCAACTTGTCAGTGTGAAGATAAAATTAATGAATTCTGTTCCACACGTATTATGTAACTGATGATACCATATTAATCAGTCGAAGCCCGGTGGGTGCAAAATAATACACTTAGCTGTTTGTCATACAAGTTAAAGTTTGCAAAAAATTGTACTAAGTTCCTCATCCCGTTGCAATCTCATGTATAATCACCAACGTAATGATGCATTTTTCCAATCCTATATAATAAAATCCGTGGAAAAATTTCTTTCGTACGCTATTTCTCCACAACCGCTGACTCGATTTCAAAACTTTCATCATCACTTTCTCTTACATGAACCATAGTCGGGCTTAGCCCAATTCGAATTTGAGTTGGACGACAGGTCACCGGGTCACGACGATTTCGAAAACTTCTCA
>JAQGAB010000495.1:0-26245 GCA_034696565.1 Isotomurus graminis | reverse complement strand
CTCGATGAATCTACTTTAGAAGAATATGACAAGTTACTAGCTCCAGTGGAGATTCGCAGATCTGATGCTTTCGGATGTTGCTCATGCTTCAGTTGGTTTAAAATAAGTAGATTTGGAATGGCTGCGAAGTTACAAAAATCAATATTTTATCCTGGAGAAAATGTTTCTCTCTCCGTGTTCATATGGAATACTTCCGAATCATCGGCGGTTCACCCACTCAAGATCTCTCTTACCAGAGTAGGTCGTCATCTTAACCTCAATCCCCATCGTAAAGTTTTCAATCTGACTAAATTAAACTTTCCAAGGAACTCAACATATTAGACGCTGGAAACTATCGTACTGTGATGAAAGAGTATGGTGAACTCCTTTCCATTTTCGGACCTGGAGTGAGTCCTCGGCAGAAAGTAACTTGGACATCCGCCTCCCCAGCAGCACCACTTGATAATTCTCAGAGATCCTTCAAACTTTCTATTCCTCAAGATACTCCTCCCACTCATCTAGGATGTAAAAAATTCATTGAGCTCAACTACTTCATCACGGTAGAATCCACTGTATTTCCTATACTCTAACACAAACACCGGTCACTCATTTTTCAGGTCCCTGATTCGCCTTATACATAGTGTCCAGGCATTTCTTGTAATCAATTACACGATAATGACACAATTAAGCATAAGCTTATTATGTAACGTCACCTACATATCATGTTTGATGTGCTCACATCCCCCGGTCGGTGAAAGTTCCCTATGGACACTGTGTCCAGAGGGTTGGGTGAATACTTATTTCTTTGAACACGTCCAGGCTTGGAAAGGGGAAAGGCAAAATAACATATACACAGTGTCCAGGGTGTAGGAAGAAAGCGATAACACAATCATCTATGCACAACTACAAAAATCTTTGTAGCTATCAATTGATTAGAAACAGAAGTTACGCACACTTTTACTAAAACCGGGTGTGAGACACACTGTCCATTGGATGGGTAATAGTAATGCAAGACTTCTAATAATATTATGTCATTTCTTATGTTTCAGATACTCATCGAACCCGCAGGGATTTGTTCACCTTCCATCGTGACCAAAATACCTATAGTAGTTGCATCAAAATCATCAAGAATTAATTCACCAGTTCCTTAATTACTTTGTACAGGTTAAATAAAACTGAGGAATAAAGTCTCTGTTTGCCCCAAAGGTGAATATGCTCCCTTAAGTCTTAAGTGACTCTTCTGCTACTAAAATCCTAATCCACTTGGGGAAATTGCGACGTTGAAAAGAAGTGCGTGTGTAGGAGAGAAAGGAAGGGGAAGAATGAAAGTGGTGGTGGCTGTGAAGAAGGAAAGGCAGAGCACTCTACACTCTCCTCACTTCACACACAACTCCTTTCTCTCTCACACACACCAAAACAATAATAAACTCCACGCGCTTTTACTCTCCACTTCCAAATTCACTGTGTTTTATTCTTTTTATCCCAACTTTCACTTGTTTTTACACGTGAGGTGGTGGTACTAATTTGTGTCACGTTGAAAAATGTAATACTTCAAGGTGCTCCTACTATTTTATATATCTAGACTTAGAAGTAATATTATTATGGTGCTGTCCGTGGAACTGGATGACAACGTGTGGGTGTACTCACCTGGGCAGACAATCAAAGGGAAAGTTGTTGTCACCAAGAATATCTGGAATAAAGTTGAAGGTAATGATAATAATGCGATGTCTGGGGGTTTTCTTGGGAGACTTTGTGATGAAGTAATGATGGCTTATTGGTTAGGGTTGACGCTGAGGATTCACGGGAGAATTGAGGTTTTCACGAGACGAAGAAATGGTCAGGAGGGTGAAAGGTTACCTGCAGTTGTTGTGACGTCGCCAGTTTCCAATCAACAGGAACGGCAGGAGGAGGGAAGAACAGCTTATCGATGTCTGGGGGCGGCGACAAGGAGGCTGATGAACAGGACTGAACAGCATGAGAAAGTCTTGTTGGACCATAAAATTAATCTTATTGACTCGTGTAAGACGGGCGTCAATCTTTTAGTATGTTTTAATTATTATTAACGTCATGTTTCTCATTTTGTTGTGTGTGTATGTACAGGGAAGGTGCTTAAGCCTGGGCGACACGAGTTTGAATTCAGCTATGAGTTTCCAATGGATTTGAGTCTTCCTCCGAGTATGAAAGTTGAAGGCGCAAGAGTCCAATATGAGTTGATTACGTCCCTCAAGAGACCTAGAGATGATTACAAGATTTACCAAACTCCGTTTTACATTTGTCCTAGTGTGGAGACGTTCATGGATGAAGATTTTGATCAGTTTTTATGTCCGACTGAACGACGTGCAGAGAAATCTTTGTTGAGCTGCATTTGTTGCTGCAGAGGAGGAACTTTTGCGACTGATTTGAAATTAAGCAGACGGTTGTGTTCGTTGGGAGAAAGGCTGTGTTTCGTGGTCACTGTTTGGAATGAATTACGAAGGGATTTGGATTGTGTTTCTGTTAGACTTGTGAGAGTAAGTTTGACTTTATAGTTTAGAAATGATTTTATTGCATGAACGATTGTGAAATGTTCCTTTTTTCAGGAATTCAAGTACAAAAACGAACCAAAGTATGAAATTAAAGAAATTATTAGTGAAGTATGTGGACCTGCAGTACCTGCAGGAGAAAATCAAGTTTGGAATGGAACGATACAAATCCCGAGCTCAACTTCTCCTACTAATCTTAAAGAAACTCAACTTGTTGAGTTGAATTATTATCTTAAAGTAAGTGTGTGTTGAGGTTTATTTTTGTTGATGAATTTGTACTTTGCACCCTTAATATATTATACTCTGTGATTACAGGTTGTGTTATTTCCTATTCACCGACCTTCCAAAAGAATATCTTTGAAATGTTTGCTCATTGTAGTACCACCCAATGCATTCAATACACTTTTATCCAGACCTTTATCACCCTTTGACGACCAAAATGGCAACGAAACCGAAGGTAACAATCGATTAGGTATTTCTGCTTTAATACTTTTCTGACTGGTTTGAACATCTTTCGTTAAATATTACAGATCATCCTCCTCCTACCTACGAAGAAGCAACACAGTCTAATAATTTCAATCAACGTACGTCTAGTCCTCATGAGAATGTGAAATATTAGATTAGAAAGAAACACCGAGTTTGATTACGTTATTTAGATGGCAGTTAAAGATACCTTTTTGTGATATTATGTCGTTGAGCTAAGTGTTTGAGACGGTTTGTTATCGAATAAGTAAATGGGACTAAAGTTATTGCAAACTACTTATCATGGGATACGAGTACGAAAATGGATTTGGGCTCAATAAACGCATTTTAACAATAATATTATGATGGGACTTGACTTTGCTTGGAGAGTATAGAAACAAGGAAAATTACCGCAGCGTATGTATTCACACGACTCAGGTGTGTTGTCCAGTAAAAAATATTACCTCAGGCCAGGTAAGAAACCCTCGTGTGAAGAATGTCCGTATAGTTAGCTCATAGTTGCATATTATGACTGCTTTTGAAGGTCTTCCAGTTCTCTACAGTTGTATCCTCTTTTCGTATAACATTCTCCATCAGTCTGGTACGCTTTTTAAATAAACTATATCATTGAATCTTCAGTCAGTCATGGAAAATTTTCTGGATGTGCACTTTAGTCAACATTGTTGCAAAACATCTCGTTCCGACTGTTCACCTGTTGGCAGAATGTCTGCAAAATAAATGCAATCAATGTTTTTGCATTCTAGAATCTGATTCAGTGATAAAGTGCTGTGCTAATTGGAATCGGTAATAAAATGACTCTACAGTTCATAATTTAGATCTTTTTCAAAACTGTGCAGTTTCTGACGCGTAGAGTCTTAAATCATGAGTGGCGCAGTTGATATCGTAAAAACATCGGAAGCTCGACCTGGACGGATTTCAGGGGTCCAAAAGCTTGCATTTGGCGTTGGACATGTGTACAATGATCTTTGTGGTACGATGTGGTTTTCTTACGCGCTAGTTTACTTGCAGTTCGTAATCAAGGTACATAAGATCTTATTGTCCGCACGGATGGGCTCATTTTAACACTAAAATGTTGTGTTTCCTTTCAGCTTCCTGCAAGTACGGCTGGAGCGATTCTGTTCACAGGACAAGTGGTAGAAGCAATAGCCACGCCGATAACTGGCATGGAAAGCGATAGGTTTTCAGGATGTGGAAATTACGGTCGGAGGAAGACAGCCCATTTATTCGGAACATTAATAACAGTGTTATTCTTCCCATTTATTTTTATTGAACTGCCTGGGTTCGACAAGGCGAGTCCGGAGGCCCTAATGGTGTACTTTATTCCAGTTGTATTTGTACACAAAATCGGATGGGCTGCAGTTCAAGTGTCACACTTGAGCATGATTCCCGAGCTGGCAAATGATCCTTCGGACAGAGATGACCTAGCCATTTTGAGGTAACCTGATCCAAATGAATTAAGTCCATCCAGAAAACAATAGAGAAAATGATATTGCAGGTACACGTTTGACATGGCCTCGGATATGAGCGTGTACTTAGTTACTTGGATTGCATTAAGCAGCATTCAAAGTGGAGAATCTTCTGCAACAATAGACGAAACAGATGGATGGAGATTTAGGGTATTGAGTGACAATAATATTTATTATCTACCTATACATAATAAGTTCTCCAAAATAATGTAAACCTTTTGTTTCAGAATATCGTTTTGGTTCTGGTTGGAATCGGGAGTATATTTAACCTTATATTTCATCTTTATACGGACGAGCATTCACCTAATCCAGCCATACAGTCATCAGACGGGGTTGCTGTTTCGAGAAAGACGTCTCGACATAAAAGTGCTAACGACGACGAAGAAACCTCAGACTCTGATTTAGTTCTTGTCAGTATGAAATGGTCTGATTGGTTCCGAGAAAAACACTATTTTCAAGTCAGTCTATATAATTGAGAATGAATGGACAGTAGACTATAGTACCTGACTCTTTCATTGATGAGGTCTACTTAATTTTCATAGGTAGGAATTCTCCTCGTCCTCAGTCGCCTGTTCCTAAATCTCAACCAAGCCTTTTTACCTTTGTTCCTACAGGAAGGCATTCGGGCACCTCAGGTAAACACACTCAATTGACTGTTACCGATATTGGTTCTGAAAGAAATGAGAAAAGCTAACAGTTTCTTCATTTTCTATTTCCTTTCCAGGAATATCTGGCTATTATTCCTGGTGTGTGCCAATTCAGTGCACTAGCTTCCTCCATTCTAGTTAAAGTGATACTTAAGGTTTCCTCCAAGAAAGTTGCTTTCATTGTGGGTTCCAGCCTTGCTTTCAGTGGATGTATTTGGCTGGGCTTTGATAGTCCAGAGTCTGTTCGCTCAGGAGCAATTTACCCCCTTTCTATTTTAATCGGGGCTGGAACTGGAATGATGTTGGTTTTGTCCACCAGTTTCGTCTCAGACCTTATCGGCGACAACACCGTAAGCTACACAAAGTCAGGATAATGAAGTGAAGCATGTGCTTATACATGATTTATCTATTTTTCATTCAGGAGTCTGGTGCTTATGTATTTGGTTCCATTGCTTTCATACACAACCTTCTTAATGGTTTAGTCGTTTTTCTTATTCAGATGGGTCACGGGTAAAGTACTTAAATAGCTATCATTCTGAAATGTTTTGTTCCCTGAATTTTACTTTAATTTTCCTATTGTAGATTTTGTGAGGATTGTCCAACATATTATAAGAACTTCCTCGCTCACGGTCTCAGCTTCCTCGCTATCGTGTCTTTATTTTTAGTACTATTTATTGATCCCCCGGAGCTAGGCACACGCTTTTCAGGTACCATTGACTTTTGATTTCTTGTTCAACTCACCCAAGTACTTCTGAAATCCTAACTAATTATTATTATTGGAATCTTAGGGCGAAACACATCCGAAGGACGAGAGAAATTGGCAAAGGAGAATAAAAAATACGGTTCAATGCAAAAGGGCTTTGCTTTACTACAGCGAGAGGACACATAATTTTCATATATTTATTTTAGTACTCTTTGTCTACTCACAAGCTATTTAAACAATGTTGTAAAGTATTTACATTCATTAACTAAGAGACATGGATTAAATCATTAGCTATTTAGTTGATAATTAGATTTCATTATCAAGGATGACTAGATGAGAGATAATATTACGGTTGGTGGACTGAAGAGAGGTTTTAATCAATCCACTGTATCCGACTCATCCACGTCTGCCATGAATGCTGGCTGATGTGCACACTCAAAAAATCCTGGAGTTTCCAGCTCTACAGATCGTCCAACACCTCCATCCTTCCCACACAGCCAATAAGTTTCCATCATTCCTTTTCCCTTGATTAGAAGTATTATTTGGTTACATTCTAATTCCATATTTCAAACGTTTGAAGAGTTTATTTTGTATACTGGAATTACTTTGACTTCGATTAATCCTCTACTTTCCGTTTTAAAGCCTCCGACCGCATCAAGAGCCAGCTTCATCTCCATACTTATGTGAATCTTTAAAGCTGATACACAGGAAATAAGAGCTTATGTAACCCATGAAGGAATGTTTAAGTCGCTTGGCCATATTATTATTGTCAAATAATATTCAAATTCTAATAATCTATAAATGAAAAATAAATCTTACGCTCTCCTGTGGATTCCATTCTGTTGCATGAAATAGTGAGATTTCAGTCAGTCATGATTTATGTGAGACTTTTATAGGCTTTTACCTCGATGCAGTATTCACGGTGTCACCGAACAGACAGTATCTTGGCATTTTAGTCCCTACCACTCCAGCAACCTGTAAATATATCAAAGACTTACAAAACAAAAGATAATATCCAATATTAGACTTGTAAAAAGTACTTACAACTGCTCCTGTATGAATTCCAACTCTGATTTGAAGTTTTTCGCCAGGACGATGAGGGATTTGAAATACTACGGAACCGGCTAGGAGATCTAGTGCTGAACAATTGAAAAGTTGCACAAGTGTTAAAAATCACTTGATCTTAAAATATGTCATCTTATTATTACCCATTGTGGCGATTTCTGTTATGTGTAAATCTCCTGTAACAAAACGTATGTCAGTATTGAGTACTATTATAGTAGTGAACATTTACTTTGCAGCCTTACCGTTGGGTTTAGGAAGCCCACTTGCACACATATATGAATCACCTATTAAAAGAATTGTAAGCACAATCAGCATTATCAGTCAATGAAATAAAATATGCTGTGGATGCTAATGACTGACCTATAGTCTCGACCTTGTAAACATCATACCGTTCAATTCTTGCGTCGAACAGTTTGTAAATAGAATTTAAAAAGGTGACAACTTCGAGTGGACTGGACTCTGATGAGATTTCAGTGAAGCCTACAATATCGCTGAAATACACTGTAACCTGTTCATAATATTGGGCTTGAACCTGTCGCTTTTGTTTAAGCTCCTGTGCTACTTGGCTCGGAAGCATTTGAAATAAAAGCCTATCAGACTTTTTCTTTTCTTTCCTCAATTCATCAGCTTTCACCATCAGTGTGTACGCAAACAACTGAATAGTGGCAGTTGACTTATGAACCAGAAATATAATAAGAGGGGATATGATAAGAACAAGAATGAGGATCAAAATAGTTATAGCAGCAGATTCATCCGCATCTCTGAGTCTCTCCTCCACAGCTTGACGGATAGCAACTCGGATTTGTATTTGAAGCCCTCGCAAACCGTCAATATAATCAGACATCGCTTGGTAATACTTCATGGCTTCTTCTAGATTCGGAGGTTGCCTTTCATTCACTAGTATCTTCTTTCTCCTACTTTAAAAAAAAGTCAGAAATGTCATAGAAGCTCTTATCTTCCAAGAATTGACTTTCCAAGATAGATTTACGAGTTTTTAATGTCTCCGTAAGTAGGTAGCTTTGTCATTATTCGTGTGTAATAGTACTGCTTCGCAAAATAAGAAAATTCCAGACTAGAATTCAGATATTCGGTTCCTAAAGTGTCGTATCTGACGTATCTTATATAATTTGATGGAGAAAGCTTCCCTCGACCAAAGTAATTGACTCCGTAGACAACCGAAATCCCAACATTTTCAATACTTCTCAGGATGTTTTTGTATGACACGAGGAACCTAGAAAGCCAATCTCAGTCTCACTAAAATCTATCTTGTATTTTTTTCTTCTAAACATTCGTATAAATGATGCAAGTACCACTCACCTCCACAGATGAGATGTGTTTGTCTCTTTTATTTCTTTAGTGAGGTAAGTTAACATTGCGTCATTTATTTGATTGTAGTATCCCATTACTTCAGATATATTACTGTCGTTGGGGGTAAGTTGCAACCTTTTTTTTGTAAAACCATTATAATTGTACGTAAGATTGATGAATCTCACATGCCACGGCCACCCATAAGACCATTTGTAACAATAATGTAGTGAAAGCAACAGATCAATCACCTGAAGTCCCGTAATGTTACGTGGAATATTTCTTTCGTTGCGAAACTGATGTTTTCAGTTGTCTCTTGGACTGCAGGCCATTCGGCAATGTTTCTCAATGCATCATCAGTTTTTTCAAACCTTTCTGACAGATTCGATCTATAGAAATCATTCTGATGAAAAATTAAGTTTGCGTGTGGACAAGTTTAAGCTGGTGGGATACCCAAGATAGCTTGTGTCAGTAAACACGTAGAACGAAACTTCTGACCGTTCCTTCTGAATCTCTGTAACGAATTTCCCTAGTGAAAGTGTAGTCTCAACCTAATGCAAAAGTAAACGTGTGTTAAGTGCATGTCCAACTATATAATACATTTTGCAATTGATTCGGTTTCTACGAAATGTTACCTGTTTGTCAATATTAGTCACTTCATTTTGATACTCCAGTACTGACATGAGACTCAGGACATTTTGGCATATCAATGCCATGATAGGAATAAACGGGAGAATTATCATCTGAGCCATCTGAAACTTTCTTCCTGTGCTCCATGTTTGTTGTGTTGAACAATAGGCGTTCATTCCAGGCTGGAGGAAGACACAGTTGACAGTGAATATGATACAGGCATAATGGACCATTAACACACGTATGACACGAAACGTGAAAGAAAGAATTCTTCACAAGGTGTGTAATTGCATAGTTTCACCTTTTAAGGTGTTGATGACTATAAAAATGTTTAAGTAAACTCACCCTAACCTTAGCGAAAGAGCTTTCACTAGCCAGTGAGCCTTGGTTAGATCCCGAACCTTCTCTGTGTTGCTGCTGTTCTTGAATTCTGTTTCCTCTTCCACACAAAAGAATAACTCGGAGAAAGTTGTTCCATATAATTGTGCAGCATGCTAGCCTTGGTTCATTTCTTCGTCTTGGAGAAGGAACTGCTGAACTTCGACTGGACTTTCTACTGCTGTGCTGTGGATGATGATGGCTATGGTGGAAGTGGTGGTTGTGGTGGGTTCTTCGAGGCATTTCTAAGGTATTTTTCATTATTAAGTGAGAACAGGCTCAAGAAGACTGACAATTGATTCAATCGAAATGGATATGTATTAAGCTTTAGTAAGATAAATGAAAACTTTATATGTGAACCACAGTTCCAGGCTTTAGTCTACGGTGATCGCTGCGAGACAACTGAATCACCGACGGACTGGAGAAGCTGTAATGGTAGTAGCTCGATGGAAAGGTAATAAGTACCAAGAGAGTACAGCGCTTCGAATGATGGCAGTCGTAAACTCATTTGGAGAGCTTTGTTTTCATTCATTGTTGAAGTAAGTAGATTTTCGTAAAACACTTTCCTCAATCGGTCTCTCGATTCACTCACCTTCCACTGGAATTGGATGTATGCAGAGCAAAACGTAGCTTAATAGGATTTAGTACCGCAATTTGTGCAATAATTTTGTCTCCACCGAAAATTGGGCAATAAGCTCACGTCGCCCTAATATAAACAATTGCAGACGGATATTCGAATTCATACAGGGAAATTGGATCTTTTTGTGTAAAAACACACATTATCCTTCATCACACTCTGGTCTAACGTTTCTATTCTGATGGAGAAAGTAAAGAGATCGTGTGAATGACACATCTATGTCACCAACCGACCTGGAGTCAGGAAATATAGGAGTAAACGTGATAGATGAGTGAATTGAGTGAATTACTGCAACGGGTGGTGCCATTCTCTTTCGACTGTGAATACCTTTTCAGAAATCCTGCTGGGAAAGCAGACTTTTCTACGCAGTTCTGTAAAGTAGCTCAGCTTACGTACTTTTGACCACATACTAATAAATAAGATTATTAATAACATTCAGAGGTGTTTGATAATTGTGGTGTGTATATATTTATTGACACGAAGAAACGAAGAATATATACAAGGCATAAATAGTATGAGGTGAAGCGTTTGGTTTCCTATACAGATCAGCATGCTGTTCCGGGTTAAAACACATTGACTACGGTTCACATAAGCTGGGAACACTCTGTATTTTGATTTCATAAAGAAAGCACGTAATCTTCGTGAAAGTCTGAAGTGGATTGTGAATATGGATAGAGAGTTACGCTATCGACATAGACTATTCTTTAGTCTATGTGCGATCGACTTATGATTCACGTAAGTAGTTTGCATAGCTATGTTCACTGCTTCCAGTGTGTTCTACAGAGTAATCAAAGTATCATGGTTTCATGGTAAAGTTTCATCATACTTATAACGAGTCGTAATTATTTTCATTCCACCCTGTCGAGAAATCGTTCAAATTTATTCCTCTGGTGAAAGTGGCCACGCATGTTTGGCACAAAATATATAATCTTTATTACATTATGAACTATGAATCTATACAGGTATTCTGTATTCTAATACTAATAAGGGACAAAAGCACGTCAGAAACAGAATAGGTTCAGAATTCGGAACTTAATCGACTCCAGTTACCCCAATATCCAACGTAAATTGTGTTAATCATCCATAACTTAAAAAATTTTGCTACAATAAAATTTCAGCAAAGCTATTAGCTCACACGCCACATATTTATGAAAGGGATAGATCAGAAACGAATTTGAATTGTGGAATCATATAAATTATACACTGAGCCGTGAGTGGAGATCAAGTAAGTAATCCTGTTTAGTAACAAAGGAACACCTTCAAATGAAGGATCTCTTCCTTTGATTGGTAGTTGAGGAGGAATATAAGCATGGAGGTTGGGGTCAGGATCTTTAGGGCAGGAAAGAAAAGCAGAAGCCATTGTACAAAAGTATAAAAACGAATCCGAGATCGAAATGAGATCTCTGGCACTCAGGTCACCATGGCTCGTTGAGAAGAGAGAGGCTACACCCCATTTATTAAAGGATGACACGAAGTTTGGCAACCGAATGATCCGACCCAACAGATCTCAATTCACTGAATCATACACGAACGTGACAATCAGTGTAACTTAAATCAAGTTGTAATAAACTGCACGGCACACTATCTGTATTTGCGCAAGTGATAAGAAAGTTAAGATTTAAGTCGTTTTCAAGCACCAGTAAATTCGGTGATAAACAAATTCACTGAAAAGTACTTGATTTAGTACAATGAACATTGTTACTTCTATGTATGACTCAGGATGTTCATATGAATTGATTCAACGAGGCAAATTTTGTTTAAACTCTTGATCAAACTTTTTTAGTTGAATATACTACAGTCATATTAGTCACAGGAGTTATGCATTTATAATGTTCTACAACTGTAAACTCGTAAATGTCTTGGTTGTTGAAATCGAAATGATAAATACTTTCACGGAATAACAAAACACCTAATCGCATTTGTCATGAGAGCAAAGTCGAATTTGAGAAGGGCTTGAGATAAGCTTCGGATTTAATGTCGAATCCTTCTCCGCGACTTAATATGATTCCCGGATGATTGTAATGTTTCCTGAACAGTTCATTGAAAACCCTCATCGCTTCATCGTTAATGTTTGAATTTAAATTGACTCGAGATGGGACAGTCAACAACATTTTAAACGAGAGACCATTCTATGCCCGTCTTCTAATTATGCAGAAGTGACGTTGTACATAATGACTACTTGTAATCCCCATAAACCAATGAACTTTCACTTGTAATTGCAATATATAGAAGAAAACTATGAACTTGTGTTATTGTAATATAAGTATGACATAATGTACTTAATGGTAAAGTTCAAAACTGTCCAAATGTGAAGAAATAAAATTGAAATGTACATAAAGTATCCAAGATAGATTATACTAATATCATATAGTACTATCATATTCCTGTTGAGGATCAGTACATGTTGCATTTTTTGCATTTCGAAAATAGCAAAATTCAAATAAATCATTAAACATCAAACAGCTTACTGACATTTTACGTGAGCTAACTGCAAATAAATATTAGTTTATGCTGGGCATTACACAATTCCGTTCAGAAGTAAATGAAAGGTCCACACTTCTCATGAGATGATCAACTTTCTAGTTCCATTGCTCTTAGCAAAGGCGTCACTGACGCCAATAGTCTAGTGAAAGCATGTAAAATTCGTTTCTCCAAATACTTCAAGACTTACAGAGGAGTGTGAAACTGTACTACTTGTCTCTACAGTCCAAACTTTGTCTCTTCAAGAGTATTGGATGCATAGGTTGTCAACTTATATTCGACGTAACTATAAACTCCACGTGTGCAACGAGTTGGTACTTTAAGTGGCTGAGGCAATTATAATATCTTCAAAATCCAACGTGCCATGCGTACATAAGTATGGCCTTCTAGATTAAAATCCACAATCTAACGGGCATTTGTTTGCACCAAGACGTATAGTTGGGTGTCCAACAAGGAAAGCTTTGATTTAGGTTACTAATAATGCACGAGCGCACAAACTGAAAAGCCTCAAATCGTGTTACTCTCTTACCCTCCATTACAGGAAAGACACTGGTGGATCGAAAAAGATGAATTAGAGGTCTACGAGAAGGGTCAAAGATTCAAGTGAAGGGCACCAGGTCTGTGCAAAGTTCATACACGTGTAGGGAAAAACCTTTTCAATGCTATATTAATCTCTAGTAGGGGCCCTTGAGTAGACCAATTCATATTCACTCAACACACCTTGTGCAAAGCATCTGATAGAGATTCTCGACACGAGGATGTAATTTTCATGCTACTTTCACTCGGCCAAAATGCATTACACTACCAGCTCTTAGTTCTTATATGGTTAAACAGATAGAATGCTCGATAAATCCGTGATTCCTGACGCTTGAACCACAATTAGATAATTCAAACGACAGCTGTGGTTTACTGGTTTAGATGCTTTCTTATTTGTATACTCAGGAACTGATATTTTAATTAATAAAACGGAAGGAGTATTTCATCGTAACCGATGCCCAATAAATTATGCATTACACTATTACAGTGAGAACACCGCGAGTGCACCAGAGTGCAAAGAATACATACACCGGGTTTGGAAAATGTTCGTGCATACTATTAATGATGTGGAATTACCTTTCGTACATAGGAATGGTTTCATGCAGTATCACTTCAGAATGGAGTAAAATTAAAATGCAGCTTCTGCACGGGGGACGGGTAGTGTAGAAAAGAATATTCTGGAGTTTCAAAGTACTCCGTAAATCTGTGTGTAGGTCCTCCACGTGCAGCCTTTTAAATGGCCTACATTTGAATAACATTACTTGGAACCTGGAAGTCCCTGGAGCAAAATAGCTGTTGGAAATCAAATTAACACGTTTTCCTCCTTACTCATTCTCCCATCTAGTCTGACATAAATAAAATCAAACAGAAGTTAATTTATTTGATTATTTACAGGCTACAACAACAACTAAAGCTAAAATATAGATGTATCGACTATTTAGGGAGCAAGTATATATATGATATGCTCATCAAGCTATCAAGCTGATAGTCTACAAGCGAGGAAAACATATTTATTTATTAAGTTATTTGGCGTTTGGAGTCTAGACCAACAAAATGGCTTAGCGAGACACGCTGTACAGATATATTCAAAACGCACAGTTCCAAGTTTGAGACATTCTAGAGTTGTGTTATTGATTGATATTTCATTTCTATTATTCCAAGTGTAATTACCTAGCTGAAGTTTATTGATTCAGGCTTACATATAATTCCCACAGATTATTAAAAGCTACTGATGGGAACGAGCGAAAGAATACGTGAAAGTCATGAAATGTGTGCTTAACGACTTACATGCAAGAGACACATTGAAATAGAGATGCACGTAACATATGGTTAGACTTGGAATTTGGAATAGATGACTTATTTATTATTTTTATTATGGTATACAATTGACTAAACATTTTGATTTTGTGTGACATGCCAAAAGATCAGCCCGCGTCACATGAAAACATTATTTATCGCTTGCTCAAGTCCTGAAATGACATTGTTATTAATATATTGGTAATAAGGTGGTTCGATATATTCACAGTCCAACATAATTCTAATGAACTTTTACGAACACCAAACTTTAATTTTACAAACTTCCCTGTGAACTTGCTTGATCCGCAATAATTCGATTCCAACTGCTATATATCTTTTTACAAAATGAAAGAGGTTGTGACTCAAAATACCCTAGAAATATTATTGTTTGTTACTTTAGAATGAATCTGAGGATGTGCAAACTTTGTAAGAAGAAAGCAAACATTTTGTCCTTGAAGGAGGATTTTCCACAGACAGCTATCGAATGGAAGAGCCATTCGTGTGCATCATGCTCCATTCTTCACGGCCTTCAGTCAAAGTACATCTACAGTAAGAGCCGGAGCTGTTTGAGCATTAAAAAGCATGTTGGTTCAATGTGTTTTATGAGTATTTGGGAAGTCTACGGCAAATTAAGGCTAACAGTGCCCGGATTCGAGTCGTCTGCTTCTCTACTATATTCATTACATGATGTTCCAGGCAACGTCCCACAACCCTGGAAATGCAGCATAGGCAGCGCAACAGGATGTCTGGAGTGATGGATGTAGGAATGGAGAAAGTCTTTCTCAACATTTGAAGGCTAATAAAGCTGGGAGGTTGCATGCTAAGTTATATATTTATGGCACTTGACGTGCAGTTCTCATTGTGGGGAAGAATATTGTGCATGAACAGTGAAAGAGAAAGCACACAGCTTTCTGTGTTTACGAAGAATGGAATACAAGGTGGTTATTATTGACAAACTTGGTGATGTACCGGAATACCAGGGAAATTGGGTCACGCGTGTACACTACTGTACACACAACAATATTTGCGCACAGAGTGCAGTTCATATGGCTGGAAAGAAAATGGGACCAGCCACTTTATCTGTAAATGTTAAAGGATCCATATAGGATTCAGAGTTCAACACTACCTTACCTTTAAAAGTTGCGGAACCTTCCTTCATTTCTAAAAGTGGAACTACCAATAAGTAGTCTCCCAAAACTTTCAAACTGAACCTGGAATATTAGGACTAAATATGATTTGAGTCTAATAATAAGACATAAGAAATATTAGGAATACTGTTGAGACATTACAGGTCTGCGAATAATATTTATGTCTTATCACAGCAAAATATATACAATTATTAGGAAGACAACTTGAGCTAGAGTAACTTTATAGACTTCTTGAGTAAGGAAGCATAATGAAAGGTAACGGAGAAGGAAAATAGCGATTAGAACAAGGTTTTGGGCAGGTTGGCAAAGGGAAGAGCAACTTGAGCAACGCAAGGACAATAATGTACGAGTACAGCAGAAGTTTGTATTTGCAGTATAAGTAGTAGAGTTTCAAGGAACAACCTAGACTGTATATCACGGTGCATGAAAAACACTGTTAGTTGTGTCAGTTCGCTCATCGAGACTTGTTGTATACTATGTTGTGCCGAGTAAAACGCTACGAGATACATGTAACATATTCTCTTCAACCCATGACTGTGTCTCACATCTCATAGCTTTCAGTCAATCTTGTGCAAGAGAGTGTGTATATACACTATATATATATTCATGTTATTCCCTCACACAAAAACAGAGACGACTATAAAGTTAAATTTCATTTAAGAAACTAAGTCTCTGCTGCATCTCGACTGTCTCTGCTGATTCATTCGCGTAAAGCCCACTCCTCACTGGGCAAATAAATAAGTTTTCATAAGTATGCACCTTATGTAGGGAGTGGATCAGCAGACGTGGGTAACTGAGTACTCAGTAGTGACTGCTGGTTTAGTAGCAGTATTATCATCAAAGCAAGTTAGTGCAGCGATGTAATAAAGCAGACGGTGAAGCGAGGACACCAATACCAATGCTCTCGTTGCTTGCAACATCCATGAAACTCTCGTTGCATGGATAGTAAGTAGCATGAAGTAACAGCGAGGAAGAACTTCATTCACCATTACAGCACCATTCTCTTCTTCATTCGATCCTTGAACATCGTTACCTCAAATGTGCTACACCACACAACTCTGCCGTCAGTCAGAGGTGGTCAATGATTGTCGTCAGTCCTGCAAAAAACTCTTCGGTTCAATTACATCATCACTTGTGGTGACGTGTGTTTAATCTCTTCACGCTTAGCTGTTAATTAAGTAGAAGAGAAAAAGTGATTTACAATTGTTTTATTTACTCTTGTGCGTTTGTGTAAGGAGCAAATGGACCCTTGGACCTCTCAGATCAAAATTCCTTTATAATTTTATTATATGCCTCTAAACATTACTGTTTCAATCTAACATTCATACGAAGCATGATCCCGTACTTGTTAAATATGCCGTTGAAGGATACACTTTCTCCGAGTGAAAGTTGTTCGTGTTAGACAATTGGGAATCGGTGGGAGGGTATTTTTAGCTCAAGGAAGTTGCGTGTGTTTACTAAGCCCCTACCGTTATGCAAGTCCCTGAAAATACAGGAAGAACTCATAGCTCCTCAGATAATCCTAGTGGTAGAGCTCCAGAGTCAAGATCTCCAGGAGGGGTTGTCAATCAACCTATCAGTTCTCCCATAACTTCCCAACCGTTAGATGCTCGAATCATTTCTCCTCAGTCAATCAGAAGGGGTGTTATCAGCACACCGAGAAGCTCATCCGAAGTCGGTCGTGTCCCTGCAGGTGTGAATATCGCTGGACAGCCGTCCGTGTGGGGGGAAATTAAAATGGACGTGGGTGGTGGGGATGAAATGGAGGAAAGAATTGGCGGAGGAGATCTTTCTCCGTCCAGGAGTACAGGAAGAATGACTCCACCAGACCCACCACATCCACCACACCCCCTCGATCCACAGGCTCAGTTTGCCCCTCCCGAAGAACAATATATTCGGGCCAACTGGGTTAATTTTCAATCCGCAATATGCTATGGATTTGGAAAACTCTATGAAACGAAGGATTTAGCAGATGTCACAATTGCTTGCGATGGTTCATTGATCAAGTGCCACAAGTTGGTCTTGGGTCTCAGCAGTTGTTACTTCAGACGGATGTTCGACGTAAGTTTACTTTTTATATTTTTTGACAGTTGGGTAATTAACCAGTATGAAATACAATTCTTCATACCATTCGCATATCGCAATAAATAACTGTTATCTTTTCCTCATCCAAAAATTATCGCAGATAATACCAATTTTAACTTCCTAACATTCTATAAAAAAATTCCGTTAAGTCTTATATTGAGTTTTTAAAGTGTAGAGTTCATCAGTTAGGCAATAAATGAATCTCTAAACTCCAAACAATGCCGTGTTTTGTGCTTTTAGATAAACAAAGTTACAATGAACATAGGAAAATGAGGAAAAGTCTAGACAAAATTTTGAAAATACAAATTGGACTAACTTTTAATTATTCATGCTTAGAAGAGACTGCATTCTAAATCATTATTACATTCATTATTATTATTAGTCACAAGCAATTCATGAGCAGAGTAATTTACAATTTTGTGCTTAAACCAGACATGCCAATTTCTGAGACAAAAAATAAGTCTGGGTGGTGGGAAGGAATGTTATCTCAAGGAAAACGTAATTTATAAACAAATAAATCCACAAAATTAATTTTGAATAGTTTGAGAGTACAAAACTAGCCAGGCATTCGTCAACATATCAGCAGGTTTGTTTTGTTGTCATCCATCTTCGCTCAATTAGAATGAGATGGGAGATGAACCCGTAATGGCAGCATCTCATGGAATTATCCCCTATTACATCCAACATCACTGAAAAGGAGGAGATTTAGGAACCCGTTTAATTGTAATCTATGTTGTCAATTCTAGTTAGTTTTCATCAGTCATATACATATTTTGTCAGTTTTATTATTTTAAGAAGCAAGCTATTCATCTATACTAATTATAAATTAAGTTATTACTCGAATACATCCTAAAATTAACGTAATTGTGTTTGTATCAAGAACAATTTCACCCTATAGCTCCCCCGTGATCCCTTTTCTCATTTATTTATCTTCTGTATGAAACAAAACTGATAACTAAAACCCGTGATTAAATACACATTCCGTGTAAATACTTGTGCACGGTAGAGTAATTGCTGAGATTTTTGTTGTCGTATTGCTCTTTTCGGGAAAAAGCTGTCTGCATCACAGGGTACATTGCGGCATGAAGAAGTTTTGTGTGCAAACAATTTAAGTTCTCTGTGGGTACAGCTAGATTCTGTGTAACTTGCCATTGTTATAAGTCTCGTATATTTGTTTTTTTTACTATTTTGCGTCATATACTTTTTATTTCAAATAAATTTATACTGTGCTGATGTAGCAGGAGTTCAGAACTAGCATAACTACATTACTATGAATGACAAGCGAACTGGAAATCAGAATAGGCAAGAAGTCGTGTAAGATGTACTCATATTTATGTCTCACGAATCTTACGCAGTCTAGCGTCTTCATACAATGTTGTTAAAGGAATGACTGGAGGCAACAAGTGATAGACCGTGTTTGTCTGCTTTAGATAGTGTCTACATGCTGCATAGAATAGGTTACATGCAGCTAGATTTGCGAATCCGATAAATCATTTGCCTATGTTGCGTAGACGAAGCAAAACTAATGAAATTTTCAGCCAGACAGGTACAGACGAGCAGACGGACATTGCCTCTAAAACCGTATCCTTGAATTTTGAGCGATTAAAGTTAAACTGGACTCAATCGAATTTACACGAAAACTGGATAATTGCTGTCTTGTGATACAGAACATGATTATTGCATTCTTTCTAATGGTAAATAGTTCTTTAGAATGGTAAGTAGTGATTGATAAAGGGTTCGCTCATTTACCAAATTGTACTGATATTCCGCAACAGCTCTATTCATACGAAGGTCAATACAGTAGATTCTAATGCTGAGCCCATTTTTTTTTGTTAAGGAAGGTTAGAAATGTAAGTAACTGTGAACTGAAGAGCACTGTTCATAATATACCTTTAATAAATAGTACCATGGCAGACTAGAAGTTATAAATAGTGTGATTATCTTAAAAACTACGTCTGATTAGTATATATTATTTCACACGATGAAATCATTACAATACCAATGTTGAATGTAACGCTTACAGATGTACACGATGGACCTGCCAGATTAATAATAAATAGAAGTAATGATTTGAGTGAATTAAATAATGGTCTGGTATTATGTTGAAACATGTCAAATTTTAAGAGTCTCATTTTGTTTCTTATTACACCTGAGTTTCTTCGACATTTATTAGTTACCATCGTGGACTGGTTTCATTTTCATCAGTTAAAGGGGCAGTTATGGGCATGTGTATAGTTCAATAAGACTAACCTGTTAAATGACAAGGATAAATGTGAATGACAGTTTAGTTTAAAGAAAACATTCATTGTGTGCTTGTTTAACTACTCAATGCCGTCCTACTAGCTTTATTTCTTGCATGGTGTATTTTTTAAATTACTGAAAATACACTTAACATTCGAAAGTTATGAGTAGGTTCAGTCTCATGGTTTGGATCATTTTTAACAAAGCCATTGTATATTAGGACTCTTGTAACAATTCCGAATTTAAACCTATGAATAGCATTCTGTACACTTGTCTAGCCAATGCACATCACTTGTGAAGGAGCATGATGTTGGTGTTTAATGTTTAGTTATTTAAAATTGACGTGATAGTGTGATACATTAAGCATTTCTGTGGTAAAATAGAGTATTGATGACCTTTTACTTAAACTGTTCCAGAGGATTACAAGCTTTGTTTCGAAACCACAGGAATGAATGGTATTGTGAAATAAATAGATAGCAGTCAGTGGAAAGTGGTCGCTGTCAATTGCATGAGGATTAGCGCATCTTTTTAAGATTGTCAAATGGAATTCATAATGCTTTCATGCTTTCCACGTAAGGAATCATTATATTTGACTGGAAAGTAATGGATATACCGATGTGATATATGTTAAGTTGCGAGATGTAAAAGTAATGATAGGTTTGTGTGCTCGGGTAACATCGAATCAAAATGGCACGAAGCACTCGAGCATTTGCGTACAACACTGCACACTAGTGCACACTGTGTTATTCGACAGTCCAACATACAATTTACAGCACCCACTGGTACACGTTACTGTGTATAAAGAGTAAGGACAGTTTTTAAAGAACAGGATATTTGAGAATTAGAGTAGTCCACATTTCATAATATGGCCTTCTTCTATCCACAGTACCTCTAACTCGGTGTCTGGAAATTCTTCAACGAACCTGCAAAATAATAAATGAGCCCTACATATTTATTGATTAGCTTTTGACTCCGAAAGTCTCTTGTTTTATGATTGTCTGATAGCTTAGATACATAATATCAAGAATCACGATAAAACGAATTATACTTGATTGAGATTTGATAAGTTTTTATTCCGACCAGTTGTCTTCATCTTATCCTTCAACATGTGGAAACACAATGAAGAAGACTAAATCCAGTAAAGTTAATGAATCCAGTAATGATAATTATGCAATATGATTAATTTATATTCCCGTGGCTGAAATGGCGAGAGAGGCGTTCTTCGGTGTAACTCGTTGAGTTTTATTTATTTTCGAGAGTTGATAACATGTTTCATTTCAAAGACGCTTAACCCCTTTTGATACAGATACGCAAGTTAAAAAAAGGAAAAGGCATACACAGTAATACACACGATACCAAGTGTCATTTACTACAAATGACAGGATGCGTACCCTGAGAACTCGTCCGGATTGAGTAGTTCATAATAGCGTCAGAAACTTTGTAAAAGTACAATGTAGTCTTGACTTTTCGATTCAATGAGTTTAACCAGTCAGTGGAGAATAAAGTTAACAATAATGGACTTAGTCAACCGCACTGTCAAATGTACAACAGGTTCTCCTTGTCATAGAGTGGGCGTTAATAGTGCAGTTAGATTTGTGTTTAATCTATTGCACTAACGTTAAATTGTATTTTATTTTTCTGATTGTATTACTTGAAGCTTACATTCATTGATTCGTTTGACCTTTAAAGACTGTGAAAAGGCTTGTATAAGTTACGGGGAGACACCTTAGCGAGCATGACTCCACCGTGCAAGAGAAGGGGAATGATGAATAACAGCCATTGCTTGTTTCCCATCAGAAGCATAGCACGTACCTTTCGTTACTGCCTTATCAAATCTGTTTAAATACATGGAGTGATGTGTACTCATTTGAGTATATGAAAGAGTGAATCGAATTTCCGAGTCATGTGTGTTCGTATTTTATAACTAATAACTATACAACCCACAACCCAAAACTGATAAACAAAAGATTTTTTAACTCCTAAGATTTGTTTGTCGTATCATGCCTAATGTAAATGGGATTACTTCATTAATCTCTGTCATTTTCAGTATGTTAATACATTCTCAAGGGTTCGTGTTTTCAGTTGGTACCCGATTTAAATAACTTCCATACTTCCATCAAAAGTAGCCAAAACAAATGGGACTTTCATGCGGCTTAGAAGCATAATACAAAAATGGAAGGAATACCGTGAATTATTCATAACTATCCGTCATTTGAATAGTTTGCATTTCTTAAAATGCATTATTATCAATGAGGCGAGAAACATTCTTGCTGATATTCTGCAAGCAAGATGTTATACATTGCACCTGGACGTGTTTTGCTGAAGAATATTTGTAAGGAGTCTGTGTACCCAATAACCTTTTCTTGCTCAAGTGGAATGGAGTGGAAATGAGCCACACGGTTTTTAAGCCTGGGCCTGGGTGATGTCAATGATTCGCCTTCATCGTTTCTAACTATCTGATGCATATAAACCGGATGCTCAGAGTTTGAAAAGTTAAATTCTAAAGTTTCATTCTGCTGCAGGCGAATACCTAAGTTATTTAAACCAGTACACGGGAGAACGTAACATGGCACATGTATTATTAGTTATATAATTCCTAATTGACTTAATGCTTATTCCTGGTCGTGAATTAAACATTAAACAGTATTGTTTAACATGTAGCATTCGTCTTCTTTAGACATATTTACAAGCGGAAAAGTTATGAATATTCGTCTCACGCTAGCGTCAACAGTGACCATCAGTCTAATATTTTATGGTCGTGGAACCACTGTGTTGCAAAAATGCATAATGTAAAACTGTATGGAGTTGTTTGTAAATCATTATGTACCCAAAACTCTTGCGAGCATGCTTGAGTTTTGTCTTGCCTAGACATTTTGATGCTGTATATCACCTTTCGGTACAGTACAGACCTTGCACATTGCAAGTGTTATTAAGCAATGTTAATAGTTGCATAGACCCTCCTTTACTTATGTTCCCTCTCTCTTCAGCTGTGATAGCTTGTACCAATAACTTTTGAGCCTTTTGGGCATTAAAATGTCTGCGGCTTATGAGAACATTTTAACTATTCATTTTTAAATGCTAACCATCATAATCTTGAACGTATTTTTATCACTATACGTATTTTTATCTTTTCCAAAAACAGTTACGTTTCTTAAAAATACGTTTAGTTGACCATTGAAGCGATTATAGAATTTTATGGCGACTTTGGTTAATTTTGACCACAGTTTTGTGTAACTTGTTATACACTTTTGGTATTTCAACCACAGATAGGCTTTCGAAAAAAGAATGAAGTAAAACACTGCGGAATTCGCAGTTTACTGTTCACTCATTTTGGTGACGATCTTCAGATATATTGCTTCTTGTACAGCTTGTGCTTGAAGGATATCATTGGATGACCATACTGGGGCTGAATTGGATTATATATTGCAACGCATTTATGCATAATTACATAACGATATTAACCAGTGACGTAAAAGTTTCATTTTAGAGCTAGGTACAGTCTTCTTTCGTTTGATTTTGAAAGGTAGTTCTAGCAATGCTAGAAGTTGAATTCGTAGCGAGACTACTTTTGGAAACTGTTACAATGGGTCTCATTGTTGAAAAGTATAAATGTCCAAAAGCAAATATGTTACACTTAAACTGTGAGATGATGAATGAATGTGGAATATCCTAATGGCAATCCACCAATCTAACTTACTCTATGATCTCTGTATGCACTCTGTAAATTGATTACTTGGTAATTGTCAACCATATCGTGACGTATTAAATACAAATCTTATATCTCTATTAAAGTATCTCTAAAATACATGGTTCACAAGCACTTGATTCCAAATTCCAAATGAGTTCAAGGCTTACATGCACGTCAACACAGTGCACAATTTAAGTTACTATTTCTGGAAAAGATACATAGTCATTCATGCGTATAGATCTAGTTTTTTTGATGATTAGTCAGTGACACGAAGTATTCTATTAAGATTGCTTAAATAAATAACTTGTTCCGTATTCATGGACCAGGCCATGAAATCTATTTTTACATGGCTGGCTCCTCGATCATCACTGAATTATTGTGCATTACTACTTTTATACAATTATGAATTTTGTAAAAGTTAAAAAGCTATGCACGTGTAAAGACTGCAATGATCAAAAGTTTATGAGTGGGGCTAGTACACTCATGCAACATTTAAAACAGACATGCTTAAAGTACGTCACACATAAAACACTTCATTTGACCTTCATTTGAACCTCAGACAACCAAGTCTTCGCTTCACTTCTTTTATTCATAACATTTCTACAATTTATTGAAGAATATCTGTCGTTGAAACACATGGAACACACTCGGCTGGTCTGTAAACTGATATATTAGTAACAAATCAACTTACAAGGTTTGCAGTATTGCAGTACACGAAACAAAAACAAACTAACATACTCTTTCACGTTAAATTGTTAACTGAGATCAGTGTTATATTGCTACATACACCTTTTATCTCGGACAATCCACTTTAATTAATGGATGTACCAGACCTTCGCAACAATTTTATCTGTGTGGAGTACATTGAGAACACGACCTACGGGACTGCAATAAAACGAGCACCTTTTACTTTTCAATGTCAAGCTAGATAATGCAAAGCTTTTCTGCATACTTTGCCATGTTGTGTTAGGCCATAAACACTTGCGATGCGAATGAATATCCAAGGCATGTCCACGAGTCTTGTCTGAACTGAAGAAGCTTAGCCAAATGCGTTAGGCAGTGAAAAATATGCTCTTATTGTGTCTTGTGCTTAATTGTAGCCCGTTTCAGGAAACTGATGCAGCCATTCGGGTATCATGATAAGTAATAATGATGGGTTTACTCAGCACTTAAGCAAATTTCGAAATCGAATCGAAAACCTGTAGGGTAATGTCTTCTAGATATTAGATTTTGTAAGATACAATAATTGTTTAGATTAGCACAAAAATTCATACTTTATTGAGTGCGAAATTGAAAACAGGATACGGAACGGAAAAATGCTTTTATTATTCCTATTCAGTGACATTGTGGCATGTACAGCATTTGCATTGGAATTCGGGGATAATTGAGCCGGCTGTACACGACACAAGAATAAGATTCCCTGGTAGACTTTCCTCACACAAACTTGGCACTTATGTTGGGCCAAAATCCGTTACAGCTCATTAACTGAATGTGCTGCTTCCCTCATACTATACTGACCTTGAAATTGAATTGATCATTGATCCTAGTTTGCTCGACAGGCTGAAAAGAATCAGCATTTGAAAATATACAGAGATAAGAAGTGATAACTGTGTACATGGATATGTACAAGTTCCAAGAGCAGTTTCTAAAGTGACATTCCATGGGGTTTATTTTCCTGCAGATAGAGCTAGCAAATAATAAATTACTGGTGTTTCATAAGCAAAGATATAATGGTTAAACATGGAGCTGTATTGTTACAGAGAATGTTAAGGTTTGCATTGTGAAGAGTATTAATTCACAATAATAAACGTGGTATCGAGTTGAAGAGTTTTATGTTGGTCTGGTCAGTAAATATCTATGATCATCGTACATTCGTACTCAAGAAAAGTGTTTATTTAATGGTACGAATCCATAACCTAGCACACTATCAACCTTCTCGAGCCAGCTTAGCGATAATTTTTTTGGCAGTGACTGGCTCACTAACATTGGGTATGCCAGTCAGAGTAAAATAATACAAAAGCATCCCAACAACCTAGACCTAGGATAGATAGATGAACCGGGTAGACAGACGTACATCCAATTAAAAAGGCAACTTTATTCAGTCAAATATGCCAAGATTATACGTACTCTGCACTCTGAGCATGAAAGGAATGTATAGCCGTGCTTCTCTACATGAGTATTTCGGTTTCAAATATAAGAGGAAAAGTTACGAGGAGGAAAAAATTGCATGTAATCTAGTCAATAGAATTGTGTGTTATTTCTCCAATAGCAGATCCTCAGTTTGCAAAATCTTGCTACGAATTCATTTCACAACCAACGACGCAGTTGGAGTTTTTAGTGGCAGTGGCAACTGGCAAGGCACAAGGAGGGTTAGGTTGGGGCTGAAACAAACTCTTTACGTCAGGTCAGTTCACCAATACATGTAGCACATTTTCTCAAGGACAGTCTGAACATCACCATTCTATTAAACTCTTTCATGTATACTGTATGGGTTCCTTTTTTATCGATTTCACTTGAGAGTAAGCCAAAAAACACGCCAAGTTTGTCCTCATTGAGTGTTACATATATTTCAGCGTACAGCTAAAATAGCTTTGCATTGAGATGATAACTCCATGTTCCCCCGATGTGCCATTAAATGTACTTAAATTAATGGTACGATGGACCGAATGATTATCCATTGCAATGAGGAAAAATATGTTACGGTTGACGCAATAAAGTACCAAAATAAGGCAGGAAAGTTGGCCGTACGTATTTCAGCATGTTGCAAACCGATTATTCATTTCGATATTTCATTGTCAAAATTGCCAATACATTTCTGCTAGTGATAGGTCAGGTCTGCCAGTTTTCTGTCGTGTTTTTCCTTGTAAGTGAATGTATATGCAAATTAATAGAATACTAGGAGAACACACAATTGAGTAACTTGAAAACATGTAATTCAAGGTAAGAGAGAATAG